>CAEMYA010000120.1:862452-927363 GCA_903131615.1 Diplodus sargus
GCTCGTTCATGGATTATTTACAGTTTTCCCACTTTGTCTCCATTAGGTTACATACCAGCTGAAGATCCTGACCACGGCTCTGTTCTCCGTGTCGATGCTGGGTCGCAGGCTGGGCGTCTACCAGTGGCTCTCGCTGCTGATCCTGATGGCTGGAGTGGCTCTCGTGCAGGTCCAGTACAGCTTCGTGTTTACTGCTTGGGGGGGAAAATGCAAACTCACACATAGTTCACATCCTCTAGAAAACAGGCTGCGGAACATCTTCTCTGTGGTTCATGCTAAAAAAGGAAAGGAAGAGATTGTGCCCAATTCTGTAGGCGTCTAATTGTCTGCTTTGTGTTGTAAATTCTTAGTTCTGATGATTGTGTGATCTTTAATTTCCTCTCGTGGCCGGATAAAGAAGAGACACCTCAGTTTGAGTTCTCAGAAGGTTGTATAAATATAACAACATAATGAGGCCTGAAAGCGGAGCACTGGATGAATATCGGCTACCAGTGGTTACGAGGGTTGTGCTGATGAATGACGAGGTGTTGACTGTTTTGCTATCACCTCCTCCTCCTTCTTGGCAAAACAAAGAGAACGCCTGTCAGCTGGTATTACACCGGATGTGATCTTTATATTGGCTGAGCACTCAGACAGAAGCACAATGGAAGAGGAGGAGGAGGAGGAGGATGAGAGGAAACACCTTCATAAAAAAGATCAGACGGATAGAAATATCGACTCCTTACTGTGAAACCTGCTTGTGTGCAGGAATGTGACATCGGTTCATCCGCAACACCATGTGAGGACACACCTATAGCAGCTATTCTGTTTGCAAACACCCACCAAAAAAAATAAACATAGAAATGTGCTGAAAAGCCAGCGTGAATCTGTCGAGAAAATAATTGGCCTGTTCTGCATTGGTGCAACTTCTCATTTTCACTGTTGGTCTTCAAGGTTCGCGCCGTTCGTTCTCGCTCAGCAGGGTTTGTTTTGGCGTAGGTATCGGAGGTGGAAGGCAAACAGCATCTTGTTCAGAGGGTTCGTTAACTTTTTTTTCAGATCTTTACCAAGGCATAAAAAACTGCAGTAGCTACAGTATTTTTTTTTTTCACTTTGCACAACCAGAGATCATCATCATCTATTTTTCCTGCTTACTGCAGCACAAAACGCAGAGACTCAAACTCTGCAGCGTTCTTACAGCTTGGCAAAGTTGTGAAGATTCCTTTGTTTGAATTTCAGCTCTGCACCATCGATTCAGAGAGACGTGAGAGCAATTGTTGACCGTTACAGAGAGCTGAGGCCTTAATATGTACATATTTATTCTTTGATTAGATGTTAAATTTCATCCAGAAAGCATAAAACAAAAAGTTTTTTCGCAGGAGCTGTTTCGTAGGACAGTCGGTGTCTACACATTCTGTTTTGCATCCCCTTATATTGACACACTGGTTGTGTATTCTGTTTCCTATTCCAAGTTGATATCACTCTTACATCTGTACTTTTAAAGGATTCATTTTCAAGACTGTCTCAATCTGCCCACTGCTGCAGCACCCCTATTAACCCTCTTTCTGAACATTTTAGCCACTGTCTCTTTGACAGTGTGTCCTAAATGCGCGGGCCGTGCAACATCTGATGTGACGCGACGTCGGACGCTCACTGTCGACACTGATTCCGTTAACTATCCATTCTGTTATATCTAGTAAACAAGCAAAGCACCTCTCAGCTGTGCGCTGAAGATCAGATGACAGTTGTTGCCTCTCAAGCGATAAAGATAAGTAAGTTTGCTAAGATAGCCTGGCTTACTATGTTTGTACTGAAGACTTGTGTTTTAAACTGTGATATTTAGGTGTTTTGTCTACTGGAAGTTGCATGTGCTATAGCCAACAGCAAGTACAGATGTTTGTGATGTCGTTTGAAGGCATAGATTCTGAGCGTGGGTTGTGTGGATTTCTCTGCGGATTCTTTTTGATACTTTCACAGTATTTATGTAGCACCTGGACCTGCTTTACAGTCAAAAGAGAGATGGAAATCTTACTTTTCTACAATATGAGACCTTTAAATATTAGGCTCCATCTGGCAGAGGGTTAGCCAAGTATAAAGACTGGAAACCGAGGAGAACAACTAGACTGGTTCTGTCTACAGGTAGCAAAATGTTCCCATCAGCACCTCTAAAGCTCACTAATCAACACGTTACATTGCATTTGTTTAATTTGTATAAATGTGCAATAGCAATTTGTCGCTTTACAGATTTGCTGTTTGTAAGACCTTCTCTTAACTTTCAGGCTTAAAGTTCATCGTAGTTCAAGTGTTTCTCTTGTGTTCGCAGTGGCCCTCTGAGTCCCCGGCGGCCTCGGAGAAGGAGGCCCTCTCTGCGGGCTCCCAGTTTGTCGGCGTGACGGCGGTTCTGGTGGCGTGCTGCTCCAGCGGCTTCGCCGGTGTCTACTTTGAGAAGATCTTAAAGGAGAGCAAACAGAGCGTCTGGGTCCGCAACATCCAGCTCGGTCAGTTTTCAAGGATCAGTCGATTCATTCCAGCCAGTCTTGAACAATAACAGCTGTTCTTACATACGAAATAGAATTCAATACACTGAAAAGAAATGTTGAAGTTTCATTTCGATCAATACTCCTCCATCCACAGTGGAATAATGCTGAGAGGGGTTGCTGAAAACAGATTGAAAAAGGCTTTGCATCGTTGTTTCTGAGGCGAGCTTTTGTGTGTGTGTGTGTGTGTGTGTGTGTGTGTATGTGTGTGTGTATGTGCGCGCGCGCGCGTTTGTGTGTGTGCGTGCGTGTGCGTGCGTGTGTTTCCTTTCTTCCCTGCGCAGAGAGCCAGCTGGGCTTTTTTACCTCCGATATGTTTCTGTTAAGATGAATGTTCCTGTCTAGTTTATTTTTACCGCGGAGCGTGTGAGGTATGTGTTAAGTCTCTTGTGATTCCCGGTGTGAGCTTGGAGCCTTTTTCACCTGCATTAAATGTTGGAACCTCGATCTGCAGCAAGAGCAGGGAGGGAAATGCAGCGTGTTCATTTTTGTTGTTTTTGTTGTTCGTAGTTGTGAAAGTGAAAGAAAGAAAATGTGGGATGAAGCAAATAAACGGGGAATTTTGATGATCTCGTCTTTTCAGGCATTTGATGAGCAAAGAAATGTCAAGACGTCACCTTGAAAGATTAAATAGGCATTTTGCGCAACAATTACACACTAAATGAAATTGTGAATGACAGCGTTTTTAGGGAAGAAGGGGAGGAAAACACCATAGTCGACATACATGCTGTGGCAAGATATTAAAGGAATAGTTCACTATTTTGGTAAAATTTTCTTTCTTGCCAAGAGTTAGATGAGAAGATTGAGTTTATAAACTAAATAGAAAGCTAAACTAAGAATTTTTCACTGCAGTTATAGAGGGACACATCTTTAGTTTAAAGGGGCTCTGTGGAACCTGTATTGTATTGTGCTGGTTTAGTCACTGTTGCTCACTGTTAGCGGAGCAGAGAGAGGCACTGAGACGAGGCACTCGAGATCGTGAACAAAGTCACATCCTTTGGACTTGCTGAAAATCCTTCAGAAAGAAATCCACAGTCCAGCAGCATCAAACTTAAACAATCCATCCACAGTCTTGTGTGGACAACCGAGAGAGACAGCCAAGGTCTAATTTTTCACGTCACATCACAATTTGCGCACATGTGATCAATAAAAAAAAGTGATTAATACAGAGTAATTCCTCTTTGTACCTACACTTAAATCTTTCTGTTCATTTTACATTAAATTTGCCTCTAAAGACAAGTCGTTTTGGAACCATCTGAATTGATCTCTTTCACTAAAGTATTAGTTAATTGATATTTTGATCATACTTCCTTACTCTGTGTGTGTTTCAGGGATGTTCGGCCTGGTGTTTGGCCTCTTCGGGATGCTGGCCTACGACGGGGAGCGGGTGAAGGAGTCGGGGATGTTCCAGGGATACAACACGGTCACCTGGGCTGTTGTGGCGCTGCAGGTGACGCTCCCTCCGCTGCCGGGGATTTTACATGTGTTTCTGTCAAATATATTATGAAGCCTTTGGGGTAACAGACTCTTCATTCTGTGGATCAGACTCTCTGTCGGCCCGTACAGGTCATGCCTTCGTCCATCTGTGTCCCTGTGTTTGTTTCCCCAGGCGCTGGGTGGTCTGGTCATAGCAGCGGTCATCAAGTATGCAGACAACATCCTCAAGGGCTTTGCTACATCGCTCTCCATCATCCTGTCAACCCTCATATCCTACTTCTGGCTGCAGGACTTCGACCCCACCGGGTAGAGAGATCTGTCACTACCTCTCCTTCCTGCTAAAATCTTTGTTTTTCTTCCTCATAATCACATTTTCTCAAGCTGACGGTGTTGTCTGCTGTCATCCACAGCGTTTTCTTCCTGGGGGCCGTTTTGGTCATCGCGGCCACTTTCCTGTACGGCTACGAAGGGAAGCCGGCCCCCAACCCCAGCAGGGCATAGGACTCTCGCGGCTGACACTACAGCAGCAGCAGGAGGTCCTGTTGAAGCGTCAAGACGCGGAGGGGGGAAAGGAGGACAAGAGGGCTGGAGGAAAAGAAGGGGAAAGGTCTTTATCATATATTGTGGTCACAAAAAAGGAGACACGGCAGAGGAGGTAAGCAGGTTGTGAACAGAAGACTGGGGGGAAAGAGGGTTCAAACGAAAAGCAAGCACAACGCTGTGATGGGTCTCACACACCAGAAGTGCCTCAGCTGACGAGAGAAGCAGCGAGAAGAGAAACTGTTTATAACTACCGCTGTAGAGATAATCCCGGCTGCCACACCTCCATATGTGGAGAGAGATTCTCGACAGGACCGACTGATTGTGTTGATTAAGTACCTGTTTGACTGCCAGTTACTGTTACTGCCACATCAATCACACCTATACACTAAAGGATTAAAGGATTAAAGGCGCAGACAGGCAGGAATCCTTCAAAATGTGTTATACGTAGTCAGAGCTGCAGTATCGAGGCTCCTTCATGTTCCACATAAAGCTCTGAAGCATATTTTAGGCAATTTCTTTTCACCCTGAAAAGAGGCCGTCGAGCAGTTGTTTACTCTAAAGCTGTGTACAATACCACAAGCCACAACAGGCAAATAATCAAGGTTAGTTCGAGGCCCCAGTTGGGGTTAGAGTCTGCTGCATAGGTGTATTTGTACACAGCTTTAGAGGCCTGGGCTGCCTGGGAGGCACAACACGGGACAAAAAAACCCCCCAACAATCGGATGCACTTACAGCCTTCAGACTGTGGAAGATGAAGTGACCGTAACTCATATTGTCTCCTTAATTACGGCTCTCATGTTGGATTTCATTCAGCTATTTTTGGAAACAGCCTCTGTTGCCAGGCAGCATATAGTCACCGGGGTGTCTTTGATAGCTTATACCGCGCATCTCAGCGACAGAACTTGTTTCACTGTGCGAGTCCGGTCTGTCTGCGTCTGGTGGAGTTTAATGCTTGATAATGTTCGACAGTAACCTGGGAGTAACGAGTTAATCATCAGGACAGTTTGATTATGTGGGGGGGAAGATGATTTTTGTACAACTTGAAATTCCGTTAACCTTGGATGTAAATGATAGCATACCGTTTCAATTTGTAATCTGTAACTCTCAATGAATTGTCTGTTTAACTTATTCATTAATTAGGAAGTTTACATGACTTTTCAAAGCCGCTGATTACCAACATCCATGACCTGTGCTCGTGTAACGATATCTCCTGTTGATTTTGTGGTGAAGCAATCAAAAATCACTGAATGCGGCCCAGCTACGTCTGAACTGACTGAATTGTTGATACTAGGGATGCACAATATCTGAATTTTAGACAGTATTTTCCGACTAATCTTGGCCGATCACCTTTGCTGATGCTGATGTAAGTACGTATTTTTTCCACCTATTTGCAGAGAACATCAAGTCTCTCTGTGAATTCACATTCAGATGCAGACATACAATTATGTTCTAAATGTTAAACTGTAAAACTAAGTTGTCACAGTGTGTGTTCATTCCAACTAATGCTGCTGTATCATTTTTAAAGGGGCACTTCAACTTGTTTTGACCGATGTTCTTTAACTGTTGGACCTCCAGACGGCCAATTGGCTCTTTTTGATCAAACAAGACCAAAAAAAATAAAAAATAAAAAATATGCATAAAAATGTAAACATCTGATTTAAAGAAACAGCTTGAGGATTAAAACCTCACATTACAAGATAATTTGGGCTATTCTGTGAATCAAGAGTTCTGTTTCTGTTCGTTTATAGGCACGTTAAAAAAGGTGCATAGTGCACCTTTGAAGCCCTCATCAGTTGATACTGATGATACTTATATTATCGTGCATCCCTATTATAAATTAATCACATCAGACAACTGTGAGGCATTATTTACACACAAAGTAACCTTGGATTGTACGATTTATTTTCTCCTGGAACTACTATTTTTCTTTTTCTTGGGATAAAGCGGGTATAATTAATAACTTTATTATTTGAATTACCAATATGTGAATCTTTTATAAAAAGAAACATGTTTCCTTGAACTTTTCTGAATGTGTTTATTGTGTTTTATTCACAGTGTGTTTCCTCCCAGATTTTTTTTTTTTTCTGCACTAAGACACACAACATATTTATAACTTGGACTGTCTTTCTTAGACGAACTAATGATTCCGAAAAATTATATTATTGCCATTTGAAAAACCATTTCATGCCACTGATACATGATAGTTCATAGCATAATAGTGTAAGTACACCATTTCAAAGAGCAATAAATAATATTCAGACACTGGAATTTTAAAAAAATATACTAAATGAATAAAATCAATCCTCACAAAACAAAAAACAACAATAAATAAAATGTGAAGAAAATACTTATGATGGTAGATAAATCCCTGCTAGTTGTTCTGGCATCATCTTGGCTACAGGACATATATGTACATCGATAAGTTGATAAAGTTATGTATAAGTCAACGTCATTATCATTACAGGCCTATAACTGATGAAATAAAGTCAAAAGGCATCTCAAGTCTTCTCCCCTGACGTCTGATCCTATATAAGTCTTTGCAAATTTACAAGTCAACTCTAATTTAATACTTGGCATGTCGCCTGAGAACTGCGAGCTACATGAATAAATTCACACGTTGATATTTTTGGCATTTTGTTTTAATGAGTTTTAAAAACACTGCATGCAAAAGCCAGACAGTCTGAGAGAAAGGACTGTAACACGCCAGAGTTTCATGTCCTTCATATTATAACACTTTAAAACACCTTTTTTTTTTCTTCTTCTTTTTTTTTTTTTTTCACCCAGTCATGTTAAACAAATAACTGCATCAGACTCCAGTCAATCAGCAGGACAATTCACGAGTCACGCTCCTCCTGAAGGAGGCCGTGTGGCGCTCCAGCCTCGAGTCCTCAGGCACATCTGTTACTGTAAAAGACACTTGAGGCCCTGATACACACAGACTGAACGCTGTGTGACCTCGTGGTCGAGTATGAATGTAATTTTTTCTCTTTTTTCTTCTCAACACTTTATTTTCAATCGGGGCAACATGTGAAAAAAAGTTCCACCCTATAAAAGCCTCCATCGCAAAGATCACCTACTTTGATTCTCCAGGTTAAAGTGCTGCTCTAGATGTTTCCCTTGATTGTCGACGTGAGCTCTCAGATGTTTGTTTCGCCCTCGCTACCTTGCTCCTGTGTCGCGGCTACAATGAGCATGTGGTTAAAATATTTAATGTCCACGCCGTCTACAGTATATGCGATGAGGCAGGGCACTCCTTCAGATGATCGCGGCTTTAGTGTCGTTCTAAGTGAGGTGTGTGTGTGTCTGTGTGTGTTTGCGTGAGAAGGCTCGTTCGGTTTGCACCAGGAGTAATGAGCAGCATGGGTGAGATAAGGTGGTCACGTCCTCCGCCTCTCTTCATCTCTGTCTCCTCTAGGCCAGCTCAGCACTTCGGCGTGATCTATTTCTCCGGCTCGCTGAGTGTGCACCGACAGAAACACAGCGTTTTATAGACCCCGCCTGGAAAAACAGTAAGCAACGTTTTCAGATTCGACGGGACTGTGAGATGGTCTGTAAGCTGCACCCTGTTTTTTTTTTTTTTCCACCTTCATCAGTCGTGAATCTTCATAAAAACACACTTTATAAAGGATCCGAATGGCACAAGAGAGCGTGTGTGTCTGTGTAAACCCAATGCTGCACCAATCTTTAAAGGTTCAGTTCACCAAATTACAAAAATGCACTTTTTTTCCCCCACTTCTGTCTGATTTGAGGCACGCAGATTGTTCCTCTTCAGGTTTTTAGATGTCTGTCCCTTTGATTCATCCATTTAGTGTGATGTAGGTGAAGGAAGTGTCATTTCAGCTCAATGCTTCATTGCTTTGATGAAGTATTTTGAAATGTATTTCAGCGTGTCCTAAATGCTTCCCGGTAGGGTTGAACAAGTATTTGAAATATTATTGTAATTTCAATATGGCCAAGTGCAATATCCAATATCATAGGAGCTGTAGCTTTCTTTTACAAAGTTAAAATATTAATGAAGTAATTATACAAACTCAGAAATGTATTTTTGTTTTTTAATAACTGAATAAACAAGCTGTTCTCATAGGAAAATCTTGTCCTCAGAACACTGTTTGAAGCTAGAGAGGTGGCAGGGTCCGCCACATACAATCAAAGTATAACAGTATTAAACTGCGATGTCCTTAAAGGTCAGTTTTTTTTTTTCCGGTTTATTCAGTCATGAAACAAAGAGTTTGTTTAGTTTGTTTAGGCATAAAAAAAAATCAGTTAATGAAGATTTTCCTGCAGCTTTAAGGAAGCAAGTATGAAGCAATTTCTTTAATTTATAGTCGGCTGCCCTACCAATAAATTATTTGTTAATCATCAGTAATATAAAATGATTAACATTCCTAGAACAGACATTCATTGTTCATAGATGATTTACTGTATTTGCCAGTTATTTGGGGAATTCCTCGAACGTGAGGTTTACATTTTCGCTTTTTAGTTAAACATCACGACTACTGGATGGGCGGTCATGAGATCTGGCTCAGATATCCATGGTGTTGAGAGGATGAACCATAGTAACTTTGGCTATTAGCCTTCTTATCTTCTAGTCCAAATTTTGGTTATTGACCAAATAACCGCAAAAAAGATATTCCCATCACACTCCGCTGTACGTAGCGAGCCTTTCAGAGCTGCTGTCGAGTTTCAAAGCTGTGATCACTGAAGATATTTCATTCACCTCAAACTTGGAGCCAGACATCTCAATGGTAGATACTGAATGCTGCTAGAAGTAAGTGAGAAGCTCTGTTTTTTGTAATCCAGGTAGACTGATTTTTTTTAAAGGGTAACTTCACAATTGTACACACTAAAGTGCGTTTACAGCTCATGGGGAGTACTGCTGCAAATATGAACATGTTACCTTTTGCGGCTCCAGAGGAAGCTGCATGTAATCTGACAAATTGCCTCTAGTGATGTCACTCAGTGGCAAAGTTGCATTGTGGGTAATGTAGGCACCCGGTTTTGAAAACGCATCCACTTGTCTGTACTGCACTCCTTTAAAGAAGTTGGACTCATTGTGGAAAGTTTAAAGAATAAAAATCAATACAGCAGAACCAGAAATCACCTTTTGTCTTCCATGCAGTCTGCTTCCTCCATTACCCACAATGCAGCTGAGCCACTAACTGACATCACTGTAGACATGCTGCTTCCTCTGGAACCACAAAAGGCTTTATACTACCTTTTTTTTAAACATATGTAGCAGTATTCACCAAGACCTGTAAACACACTTTAATGTGTAAAATTGGTGTAGTTACCCTTTAAGTCTTCTTGTGTAAATATAGTCATCTTTCACGATAATCTGTGTCCTCAAACAACATATACTGACTAGATAAATATGTATTGTCTCACTTGCAGAGGACAAACCAAAGACAGACTCCTTTCATAACTTGTAAAACAAAGCAACCTTGCGTCTCCGCCTCACATGTCTGATCAGTTGGAACTTGGGAATCACAAAATCCTGTTTTCACTGCAGAAGGCTGTCATCAACACAGGCATCGCTGGCTTTCAAAAGGCAGGGAGCGAGAAGCTCTGCAGCTTGGATGAACTGGCCATTTGTGTTTTTCAAATAATAATTAAAAAAAAATCCTGCTGCAGGGCTTCATTTGAAATTCTTCTCGCTGCACAAATCGCGCGCATTGACACCAAGTCCAAGCTGTGATTTCAACATTATGTGATATGTTCGAAAAAAGAAAAAGCAGCTCTGAGTATGCGTGTATGTTGACAGATATTTTCTGTTGTCACAAATGAGGACCCTGGTGTGTGTGTCAGTGTGTGTGTGTGTGTGTCAGTGTCTGCGTTTGTGTGTGTGAGGCAGTCTGGTGTGACAAAGCAGCAAGCCCGGACCCAACCCTGGGGCTCCATTATAGAAAACACACAAACACATACACACATGGCTGCACACCCGCACTCACACCGTCTCCAAAAGCACACCATCCACCGACACCTCAGCTGATATTATACTTATCTCTGTCCGTCGTCAATAAACTTGTCTGACCTGTATGACACATAAACACTAACACCTTTTCCTCGGTGACACTCTTACACATCAGCACTTCACTGCACAGTACAGAGCAGGCCGGTACGACGTCATCGTTAAGGCTGAAGAACCTTTTTTTAAACAGGGTCCGTGTTTAGGCTTGATCGTTTTTCTTTCTGGGCCTGAGTAAGCTACAGTACAGGTTTGAGTTACATCCCAGCACCAGAGTTAGCTTTTGCTCATTTGTGCCGGTCTGGAGTGTGAAGGCCTGGACAGCTCAACAGCACCAGCAGGAGAGACCAACATACTTTCTGGATCGTCAAAGGCAGCGGTGGGGAATTAAGGCAGTTGTCCCCTCAAGATTTTAAACGTCTAAAAGACTCTGATTTGTGCCAATGACAGTTCAAGCCCCGTCCTGCTTATAGATCTTCATTTTTGTTGTTTTTTTTCCCCTGTCTGATTGTCTCCTTGGCCGTTTCGCTGCTCTCTGATGTGATGTAACAAACGGCCAATCCGATGCTCTCAACGCTCTACTTGGGCGGTATGACGACAAGCGGAGGTCCTCTCCTCGGCCTCCACATCAGAACCTGGGCGTCATTGGCGTTGGGCCTCCCCATGGCATTGGGAGGGATGGGCTCCATGCGGGTCAACACCCGCGGCTGGTCCTGATGCACCCGGCCCACCAGCCTGGCCCTGGAGCCCAGAGGCAGGGACGGGTCGACGGCGATGTCGACCCTCATCCTCCACTTGATGGTGTGGAGCAGGATCTTTTCCCTGGATGTGGTGTTGAGCGCCACCAGCCAGGTCGTGAAGCTCTGGTCCCTTTTGATGTTAGTCAGCAGGGGCGTGTTGGATTCACTGACGGGCACAGCCCAGGTGACGCTGGGGTAGAAATTGTCGTTCATGCTAACGATGAAGCGGGATGGCTTGGAGGTGGGGCCCACTATGGTGACAGTCTCGGTGGTGTTTCCGTACCAGGGGTAGCTCACGCCATCTGAGTCGCTGATGGCCCTCACCAGACCTTCTCGAAGCTGAGGCAGCTCCCAGCTCGACCTGAGAGGAGACAGACAGCGTAAGACTGGAAACAATGGAGAATTCTGGGTAACTGTGTTCCCTTGAACGCACCACATCAAGGAGTTCCCTGGGTGGATCACTGGGTAGCAATTGCGGGTGATCCTTCCACTGCTTGGAGGAACTAGTGTCAGTAAATATATAATAAAACATTTGTTCAACTACTGTTTAAAGCCCCAATCAGTCAGTTTGCAGCGACATAAACTGCAGGTACATTCTCACACATTAGTCAAGTGTTGGATCTCATTGCTTGGATGAGCAATAATCTTTTTCTGAGTTTGTAAGCTGTTAATTGAAGATAATTAGTCCTGACATCAAAAGAGACCCCTTTCACATAGACTTGTGCATTGATTAGTGCATAAACAGAAAATGATGCCTCTGTTTTGTTAATTTATTATCAGCTATCTTACTCCAAATGTGGAGAAATGCTGCATCTGACAGTTCGTTGCTCTCGTTTTTGTCAAATCAGGGAGATGAAAGAAGCCAAGTTGTAGTTTTTGACCGTTTTGACACGAGCGACACTGAATTTGGAAGTTAGGCTTTTCAATCTTGCACGATAAAGTGAGAAAGGATTGTCGGCATACTCCTGCAAGTCTGAAGTATAAAAAGTTGTGTTGTTTTTTTTGTTTACCAGGAAAACAACAGAAGCAACAAGATCGTCTCAAGTAAAGGCTTCAACGATCGTATCCAGACATGGGCTAGCGACAGCCGGCTGTACATGATATCTAGTGGTTCAGTGTGTCAGCGGATTAACATCATCTCTTTGTTGGGCCCCCCGACAGCTTCTGTCATCTGGTGGCCCTCTTCCATCTATTTGTTGTGCTTACATGACCAAATCTGATGACAAGCCACCCTAAGCCCCCCATATCCTCTCACCCCTACACCCACCCACTCCAGGATTAAACACCCCCTCACATATGCCCTCCAGATAACATACGTGTGTGTGTGTGTGTGTGTGTGTGTATAGTTGGGGGAGGACATGTCTCAGAGTGTGAGAGCATCAACTGTTGTTTAGCTCCTTTTAATAGCAGCTTTTTTTCTATTTGGGTGCCAAAGTCACAGGAACAGAATCTGTCGGTGGGCGTCTGAATGAAGCACAGTTAACCTGCTGCGTGCACAAATGCTCCTCTGCGTGGAACATGTTATTACGCAGAGTGTGCGCGCATGCATCCAAAACCCTCACGCACTGACACGCACGCTTAAAAAAAAAAAACCCAAAAAAACCCACAACAAAACAATTGTTTGCATTTGACAGCACGTCACAGGGGTGTGACGGGGGACGCAGGTGACAGAGGTGTGAACTCACATGCCGACGTCTCCGTAGGTGTTGTAGAATTCCATCTGGGTGCACGCCTGGATCCAGCCCACCACCCAAGTCTCGTTGCGCGGGATGGGGGGCATCACAATCCGCGCCGAGGCTTTGAAGTAGGGCGTCTTGTACCGGAGCACTATGGGCGAGTTCTCCTCGATGACAGTCGGGCAGTGGTCTATGGTGGCCGACAGGTCGTACACCACGATGTTCTCCCGCTTGATGCGCGACTTGTTACAGGCTATGCTCTGGATGCAGCCCATGGCTGTGCAGGTGATGGTCAGGAGCAGCCAAGAGAGCCCGACAGGCCTGGGGAGCAGCGCTGCTGACCGGGACTCGACCAGTACCAACACTATGAGGCCGTGCATCAGATGAAGCTGTAAGGCAAAGGTGGGTGCTACCACTCTGTAGGCCCCGATCACAATCACAATAAGGCTTGAGTGAGGTGGGAGGGAGGGGGGGTTCCAGGGTCCAGGCTCAGTCCCTCTGTGTCAGCAGGCGGCCGCCCTGCTCATGTCCCGGGTTCTGACCCCTCCGGAGGCTCCAAGCCACAAGACAAAACACCCGGCGGGGATTTAATAAAGTATCACATGAATTTCTGATATGACTGTATCATCACTGTCCGCTTCCGTGCGCCCTCTCCTCAAGGATTCCTGCAGGAACCCTCGCCTGTAACCCTTGATCCTCTTCTTCCTTCCCCGAGCTGTCATGTCACAAGAGGCGTCCGGGGACCGGCGGACACCGGGGCGCCGGCAGGGGGACCCGGTGGTCGGGCGGCGAGGCTTGTTGACGCGGCACTGGACATGAGATGCTGCCGCTGCCTGTAACCCGAGCGGCGGCGTTACTGTCCGTCATGCCTGTCGACTCGACGGGAGGGAGACCCGGTGAGAGCAACACGACCCGGGAGTCTGAGCATCTGTGATGGGAGATTTTTTTTTAAAAAAACAAAAACAAAAAAAAACCAGCTTCCTCTCGCAGAGTTAGACGACACAGGGAGGCGATTATCGATCAAAGCGACGGAGACAGTCAGCTGTAAATAAGCCGACTGTCAACATCTGCAAAAACCCGATGAAACGATCCCACCAGGACTAAAAAAAAAAAAAAAAAGAAAAGAAAAGAAAAAAGAAAACAAGTGTGACTGTCACCGTGGAGGGCAGCGTCCGCCGCTCGGCATCCTCATCTGGTGAGAGCTGCGCGGCCGTGTGTCGCTGTTCAGCCTGCGTGGTGCTGAAGATGCTGAACGGACCAATGAGCGGCGGAGGGAGACCGAAGGCGTAGGAGTGCCCGCGTCTGCACAGTAGTAGCTCCACGACCCCCTTCCTCCATATTGGAATAATGCTTCTCTAATCGCATAAACACAAAGCAGACGGATCAGGGCTCCAGTGGAAAGGGGGGCTGGGGGTGTCAGCAACAGGTAGTCTGTGCACATCATCTCAGGTGTTTTAGGTGTTTACGTCACATCACATGTTGTGCTTATGAAAAAACATCAATCTCAAAATTGTTGTCTATGCATTTTTTTTGTTTTATTACCACATCGGAAATAAAAGATGTGTTGTTTCCTAATTGTGTAAGAGACACGTTTGATTGGTCAGTGTCAGTCAGCTGCTGGAGGCTTTATGTCGCTTTTTCAAAATAAAACCGTCAACAGAACAGAAGATAAGTCAGCAGCAGCTCCTCCTCAGTAGTTGTTGTAACAAGAAAGAAAAAAAATGACTTTACTCATATGTTTGCTGCACTACCAGCTCTACCAGAACAAACACCCTCCCACCCCCTGTTGTCAGACTGCTCAACACTTTACAGCCAGCCAGCCACCTAACAGACACCAGTTAATGCAAACACACACACACACACACACACACCTTATATATTTTGACTCATGCTCACTCAATATGTTTTTATTCTGATATATCAGCATTTCATTGGATATTTTTGATGAAATTTCACTGATCATTATTAATATTTTATGCTTTTGTCTGATGGGTTTATGTTTCGTCAGATATATTGTCCATTTCTTTGTTTATGTAAATTTTGTATGTAAATGTATTTTTCCCCCTTGAGCTTAAATTGCATATTTTTATTTAGATAAGCCGTTGTCATTTAAATGTACTTATAAAAATTACAATGTATTCACTAGGGGTTCACCGATATGGCTTTATCAGGGCTGATACCAACTATTAGAAATCAAGAATACTGAAAACTGATATTTGGGACCCATAATTATTTGCAGTAAATAGATAAAAAAAACCTCGTTGTGTCAAATTTTTGAGCAATGAATGATGAAATGAATGCAAGAAGAATTTACTCAAGTACTGTTCTCAAGTCTTAAGTGCAATTGTGAGGGGCTTTACATGATTTCCTTTGTCTGCTTCTTTATTATTCCTCTCCACTATATTTATTTGATACATTTAGTTACTTCTTACTTTACAGATTTCATATTATTTAGTGAGTCATAACGTGTTACCAATCTGATACTTTTCAAGTATCTTGCATCAGAGCAAAAGCAGCACATTTTAATAATCTGACAGGAAAATCGCTGATATCGATTAACTGTAAAATGTCAGTATCAGCCCCAATAATCGTCCAGGGCCAATAATCTGCTTCTCCTCATATTAATTTCTTCATTCTTCATAGTCACTTCTTCTTTAATTCATTTTACCTTATGGAGCAATTATATTAACTTATTTAGACCCTACTCTGCTCCTTGCAATTTGTAGATGACTACAACAAACATTTGAAGAAGCCACAGGCATGTAAA
This sequence comes from Diplodus sargus, assembly GCA_903131615.1. Taxonomy (NCBI): domain Eukaryota; kingdom Metazoa; phylum Chordata; class Actinopteri; order Spariformes; family Sparidae; genus Diplodus; species Diplodus sargus. The sequence continues at coordinate 878,097 of CAEMYA010000120.1, forward strand.
TGTGAAAAATATTGAGTTTGGATCTAAGAGAGGTTTTGTCCACACTAGCTTTATTTTTACTCTTAATTCACATTGTGAATACAGTTTCTATATTAACCTGTATTGTAATTCTTGAAGGAAGACCTATTATCTTTTTTTGTTTTTTATTTTCCTCTAGTGATTTATACTGCATGTTCTTATATATATATTATATATATTTTCAAAGTTAAAAAAGGTCAAAGTCAATGGTCTCACTTTAAGTCAGTGACTTGTCAGTTCACCATGTCACACATTTACATAATTTGTGCATAGTTTGGCTCGTAAGAATTGATTTAGCAAAGTAACTCTTTTGGTGTTAGCAGTGCTGGGTCAGACGTGTGTGAGCTGACCAATCAGACCCCAGGAGGACCCTAAAGGAGACGGAAGCTAATACAGAGCATTTCAGACAGAGGAGAACAGCACTGCAGCACTTAACAGTTTGAGAAAACCTTGAGCATTAAAACATGTCAAACTATTGTAGTAATAATCCAAAATTACATTAAGATCCTGAAAATGAGCATTATATGTCTCTTGTAACACTCAAGGTGCTCTGGGTTAATCTTGGTAAACTGTTGCACACAGGAAATGTTTTTACAAATAGCACTAAGGCTGGTCACAAACATTTAATTTAACACATAGTTGTGTCTAAACTGCATTCATTAAACAAGACAGTCTGCCTCTTGTCAATGGAGGCTACAGAAGGAACAGTGGAAGTCTGTTGTTACAGTACATGATAACCTTTATTTTGAAATGCAAAGGTTCACGAAGCGCAGCGTCGTCACTTCCGGGTAGCAGGTTCAGGCAGGCTGCTGATTCACACACACACTGCAGAGAGACAACAACGTCCTGTGTTCACAGAATAGTGACATGTCTCTGTGATAAACTATTGAAACTCAGCGACACAATTCCCCGGCAGGTTATCATGGTGAGTATCTGACATTTTATACAACACTTTAACGTCTGAGAGCCTTAAAAGTAGCACTTCTACACGTGCTAAGCTATGCTAAGCTAAGGGTAACTTGGCTACTGAAGCTGAAGTTGAAGTGTTTTAACCAGTCAGCCAGTCAGTCAGTCAGTGAGCTGTCTGGTACCTGAGACTTTATTTTAGTTAAATCAGATTGTTAATGTAATAAGACTTTGTATTATTTCCCCTTGATTAACTCTAATCACAGCTAGTCAAGTCAGAACATGAAGGTTCTGAGATCTTTAACAGGAAAAAAAACTGCTTAGTGTGTTCAAAAACTAAAAGACAATCAAGTCATATGTGCAAACATTTCATAATATTCAGCCTAACAAAATTTTTTGTTACACGTTTGATTTGAACCACAGCAATGATAATAGCAGCAATCCATCTTGGAAGGATTCATATTCTGTTAAGTCTCTCAAATATCATTCATCACTAGATGTTATGTATTAAATTTGTCCATTGTGATTTCCCTCCTGTAGGTCCCTACAGACTTTAAAGCCCTGATCCAGAGGTTTTATCACCTTCAGTCTGAGCGGGTGGAGACCTATAAGCTTTTTGAAGAGTAAGTTTGTATATGCTCTACTATGCTGTCACTGTTATTTCCTCCAGGGATCAGTTTTCTTGATTTCCAGGCACAGAGACATGTTATCATACGGCACATTCGTTGTTGATGTTTTTGCTGCTTCCAGAGGGCACGAGGCGTACTTGAGGACAGGGCCCCACTATGACTTCGACCACTACAGGCAGCTGGTCCACGAGATAACTCAGGCCTTCGTTGGCATCTCCAATGAAGTGCTGCAGATCAAGGGGAAGCTGCACCACGACTTCGACAGGCCGGACCTTTCTGAGCACATAGAAAAGCTGCAGAACAAAGAGAAGCAGAAACTTGAGCTGGTAGGTAAAAACCCTCTCTGTGCATCTTTTATATGGAGGCCACAAGATTGCAGTTTATTTTATAAGGAACGTTTTTATAACAAAAATGTGTATATGCTTTAACAGTAAATTGGTAAAATGGCGATATAATACTTACAATATAATGTGCAATATGACATTGTCTGAAATCATGTGCAGATATACTTTTACATTGCCAGGTGCAATATTCTTTATATCATACACTTTATTCCCTTTTATTACTTCTCAAAATTATTACATGTTCTACCTTTTTCTATTTTTGTTTGATTGTAATTGACTTATTTTCACAAAATGTATTTTATTTTTTGTTGTCTGATGTCAGCATTTACTCCTTTTTACACATTTTAAATCATTTTTGCTTTTTATTCTAATGTTGCTGAAATTTTGAGCAGTCCTTAGCCCAAGAAATTTCTCTGGGATTGATTAAGTATTATCTTATATCATATATAATCAGACAATTTTTAGATACAGACCAGTGATAAATACACACACACTAAAACATCTTTAAGTGGAAACTGGAAAGAAAAAAAAGACTTTCCATAAATGAGACACAGATTACAGAAGAAAACAGTCAAATCCAACCGAGTGAAATAGTCCTTCGTGCAGTGTGCACGCTTCATTGAGAGAAAAGAACGTATTAGTGCCTGTCAAATAATCTTATTGATCAATTTGTTTTTAACCAGTTCAAAAAGTATAACAATGACATTTTTAATTGGTTTATTAAGAGGAAGGAAAGTAAATGTCATCAAACAGAAACTTTATTAATCTATAAAGTGAAATACTGAAGGCCAGTTGACAAAAACCTTCATGAAAACATGAAAATAGACATTCTAGTCATCATATCTCAAGTCAACGACACGTCGTGTCAAGTTGCAAAAAATCACAATTACTCAAATCATCCTTAAAAGGAGAATAATTTTCCAAATTTCTGATTGATTTCTTTTGTACAGTTTATATGACCAGTGTATTCATTAGTTAAAACAAATTAATTAAATTAATATGTTTTGGTGGGTTATTTTACTGTATGACCAAATATCAGTATTGGTTCTAAATCTTTTACATGAATCCCTTTTGTTTATCAATGATGTTTTTAACTTATTCTCATATTGATATCCATGAATATGTCATTTGATGCAGCTCTTCTGTTTCACCACAAGGAGGCAGCGTTTTTGTGCAAGCACAGTTTGTTTTTACCACTGTTAGGTTGGGGACCAAGGGACATTTTAATTTCGGGCAGCTCAAGTTGTAAATGTTTCAAACAAACACCATTTATGAAGGGAAACAGTCCACAATGCTACTGATAGGATCATTTGGTGCTTTTTGTGCCAGTTGCACAACAGACACTAATATCAGTTCAATGAAAATCATTCAGTGGTGATGCACTCTGCTCTCATGAAAGCTGCAGTCTGTCTGTAATGTTCATCATGGTTTGAATGAGCCTGGTGTTAAAATGCCGCTGCTTCAGTGCTTCCCACATTCTTGAACAGTCACATCTGGTGTTCAGAGGTGATGTGCAGCACTTTTTTATATAAATACACTCCCTTTTTATAAGATTTACTTAACTTCCTTTCTGCCAGTAATGTCATAAAGCTCCTATTATCTTCGAGTTCATCGTCTGTCTCGTCTCCATCCTCCACTGATGAATGGTTTGCATAAATCGTATCTGATGTGCCTTCTCAACAGACAGCCAAGCTGCAGCTGGCCAGGCAGCGGGCCCAGGATCACCCGGAGGAGGAAGACTGTCAAGAAAAGATTCAGGAGATCAAGCAAGAGTAAGAGCAGCTATTACCTCCCCTCAGTTTACTGCATGAGCTCCCTGCTGACCCATCCACTCACTCACCATCCGCCTGCTGTCTGCTGCAGAACTTCCTGTCTCCTCCTCATTTAACAGACTTTCCTTTGTTTGTTAAAACTGTCATGTCATCACTAATTTGTTGTGTTTTCTGGCCTCCCTCCTTGTCTAGAATCATCAAGAACAAAGAGGCTCTGAGTGAGATCATGCAGGACTTTAAGTATGACTCCGAGGAGTCTGATTGACAGGTGGCTCCCGCGAGACCTGCAGCCGCCCTCTCACATCACCAGACAGCCGCGCTGACAGATCAACTCCACTCTGCTGCGACTTCCATCTTGGACTCCTCGGGCTGCACTTATTGATCCCCCTGCGGCCCCACCCTGCTCGCTGCTGCAGTCTTATTCCACCCAAGGGGCTTTTCACATTGTGGCTCTGTGTGTTGCTATCCGCAGGCATACGTTTGAGTTAATGTGTGCATCAGCAAAAAAAAACAAGAAACCATCTTTATTTCCTTTTGGTTTTTTTTATGCTGTGAAGACTTGTGTAAATAATTTCTTGGAGGCTCATCCAGCAATCTTTGTTTATTCGATGAATCGTATTTTTTAATAAAAAAGACTTTCAGACACAAGTTTTTACTGTTTTAAACATTATACACAGTATTTGTCAGAGGAATTATTGGAACTGAAGAAGAATATAACTTAGATTAAAAAAACATTCTTTAAATATGCAGTTATAAAAATGGTATAAAAGCGTCTTCAAACAAAGACTTGGGACGGTCATATACAAGTTACACATAGTGAGCTGTATGGTATAGATACTCAATCACTGCTACACAACCAACGCTGCTGCAGTTCAGGACTCTCAGATTTAACTGCATGTATGGTGCAAGATTACTGCAAACAGCTTATTATTGGGTTTCACTGCACAAGAGCTGAAACAATAGATTAATAGATCAAAAGAAAAAATTATTTGCCATTTGCCAGTTTTGTTTGATAAGCGTTTCATTTATTAGTTGTTGGCTGATGCCAAACATTAATTGGTTCTAATTTATTTTGCTTCTTTGGATTTATGCCTTCGTTAGCTGAATATCTTTGGGTTTTGCTCAGACTAAACAAACTATCTGAAGGTGTCAACCTACTATTTCAGAAATGACTGCTTGTGTTTTTCACAATTTTTTTGACATTTTAATGATAAAAAAATCATTTAATTGACCCTTCATGAGTCCCACCCTGTGATCCAATAACAGTTTAGTACCTGGGTGTACCTCGGTCAATCTTTACTGCTTACTGATATCCTTATACTTACTGTGTACTGTGGTTGGTTGGTCTACATTTAAAATAACAGGCAAACAGATGGTTTAAAGATGTTGCTGGGGAACGTCTGAACGCGCCACTCAGCACCCTCACCATGTGGACGGGGTTAACAATAATAACAGTGATAATAATAATAATACATTTAACTTATATAGAGCTTTTCAAAATACTCACAGACGCTTCGCAAAGAAACCAACAAAACGAAAACACAGAGGGACATGTCTAAAGAGGGGGTTAAAAGTTGTAGGCAGTTTTAAAGAGGTGTGTGTTGGAGGGATTCTGAGTTGTATTTATTCTATTTTTAAGGCAAACTGTGTCCGTTGTAATCTAATATAAGAAAGCAGTCATTAGTTGCAGCCCTGCACAGACCTATTTAATGGATGTCGAGACACATAACAATCATAACCCTGTAATCTCATTCAGATTTGCTCAGAGAGTCCACAGTTTCACAACAAAACATGTCTTAACCTGGAACAGGAGGGTCAGGGTTGTTTTGTACGTTCTGTTACAATAACTTTTCTTCCCCCACAATAAAAGCGCAGTCGCTGAGGCCCTGTGTATTTGTGCAAACAGATCTAACAGTCGGCGGATAAGGGCAGAAAAAGGCTGCATTGTCTCACTTATCTTCCACCCGGGCCCTTTAAACTCAAGACTGTGACCAAGCACTGCAGTCAGGCTGAGGGCGTTGGACCTCTCGCACAGCCGGGGCCCTCGGGGCCAGTTAACTGTCAGTGTTTCTTGATGCTGTTCTTGAATTAAAACACCACAGTGGTGCTGGGCGGCGCTGCTATGAATTATCGCCTTGCAGAATCTGAAAAGACAAAAGCAGATGGTTCATACTGGGATAATTCAGCAGGAGATACCGTGTAATTTACAATCATCAGGATCATTTCTCTGTCTGGCTGTCACGTTAATCTCGTCCCCCCTCTTCTCCGTCTTTTGCATCATCTCTTTCTTATTCTTGAGGTAGTGCTCCCGTACCTCTCAGGGTAATCAATGGGAGCCTGTCACAGTTTGTGAACAAAGACATTATTCAGGAGGCAGCGTGTGCCCTATGGGGCACAAAAACCTGGAGACTGCTGAACTAATTGAGTCAGGTGGAGTGAAGGTTTCTGCGAGTTCGAGGGCTGAGCAGAGGAGGATGTGGCTGCTCTCGCTCAGACGATGCCGGGGCTCCGGCTCTGCCATTTGGCCTGAGTTATTTTCGAGAAGGGGGCTCCTCACGCCATGAGAAAAACAGAGCACAAAAGGAGCACATTACAGCGGGGCTGTTGATTGCATTTACATGTTGGCCTCTCTTTGTTGTGGTCGTCGTCTCCATCGTTAAAATATGTAATAAAATCTGAGTGCATATCTGCTTTTATGCCTTCAATTCTGGGCCAGTAAAGGCAAAACCGCACATTTTACCTGATCATAAAGTCTGGACTGAAACTTCCCAGAGCCGGTTAAAGAGAGATCAGTCCTCTTTGTGTTCGTCGAAAAGAAAAGAAAAAAAAAAGCTGACCACATGGCATAACAAAGGCAGGGTCAGAAATTCAGCTCAGGACTTTAATGCAGCAGTTGCTGTTTGTGTTTGTGAGAGTGGCTCAGCAGAGATCATGAAAACAGAGACAGAGAGAGACAGACAGAGAGAGAGAGGGAGAGATTCTGCTTCTGCTTACCTACCTGGTTGCGCGTTCGGTGTGTTTTCTGCAGCCACACCCTCCACTGGTCGTACAGTTTGATCGACATGCCGCTGCAGCCGGACGCGTGCTTGCGGACCCAGCCGAAGAACTGCTTGAGTTCCCGCCGCAGGGTGGAGTTCTGCTCGCCGGGCTTGGGATCACAGGAGCCACTCTGCAGCCGCTCTGGAAAAAGGGAGGGAGGGGGTTGAGGAGGAGGAGGAGGAGGAGGAGATAGGAGAGAGTGTGAGGGAGGAAAGGTAGAGGTAAGAGAGGGGAGGGAGGAGGAGAGAACAGCATCAAGGTTATAGTCAGGACAAGCGCTGGTACAAGCTGGTGTGTGGATGCTCACCATGTGTTGTGTCAGCATAAATAGGATTGACATGTTTATGACTTTTTCATGCAGTCAGCGTTTTCACAGAGAAAAGAAATCTACTCCAATCCCATAAAAAAAAGATAAAAATACAATAAAAAATATACACTCATACTCAAAAAAATACAGAGCTGCAGATATAATTGCTTTTAACTGATTTATCCATACTGCCATTTTTATTAAATGTTTTAATGATCATATTGTTATTTTATTTCTTATTAGTATCCAGATCTCTCTGAAAATCATGAGTGGATTAATATTAAATAGTAAATTAATTAAATGTGAATTCTGGAATTTTTTAAACCTGGGCCCAGTATTCACATGTTTTGGTGTGTAAATGGGTCAGACATCGGAAAAATCAGGAATTGGTCGAGCAGATGGCCTCAGCTGGCAGGTCACAGCTGCAGCGTAATCCTTTGGGGCAACTCCTTCCGCCTAAGTTCAGTCCAGAACAAGTGTTGTTGCACTTTTATGCTAGCATCAAAATAGCTGTTTTTAAAACACTAGGAAGGCTCGACACAACATGAAACTTTGCTCGTAGCATTCCTCTGGCCGTCGTCGTTGCAGCCCAGACATGTCAATCCCCCATTAGGCCTGGGATGCCATGACAACGGCTAGCTGAACAAGCTAATGCTAAGGTGAGCGATTTTGATGCTAGCGTAAAAGTGCCCCATGAAGGTTTGACTCATATACATTCACAAAAAAAGCCTAGGTTGCATTTTGGCGAGAGTTTCATATAAGCTTTGAGTTAGAGTTTCACTGAACTTGTAAATTGAAAAAATGTAGAAAAAAAACTGAAATATAAATAATCTTATTTTTTTTTTAAAAGCCTGTCATGACTAGTAGGATAGAGATTCAAATTTTCGATTGAACTCTAAATCGATACTTTTAGGTATTGTTCTAAAGTAAGTTTATCTTGTTGTTCAGTGAAAATTTGTGATGATAAATGTTGCTTAATTTTGAGAAAAGGAATACAAACACTTTGATTTAAATCAAAATGTTTCTCATTTTAATGTGGAGGTGATGTACCACACTGATCTTCCTGAAGAAGACAGGATACTGAAAGTCTACGACAACCATTTCTTCATGGCGAACAACAGAGCCCGATAACGACTTCCTCCCTCCGTACAGGGTAAATACCACACGACCAGTGTAACTCATTATCTGCTCCTCCTGCTCCCAAACCTGCTTCCACTCAAACTTTATAGGCCCTGTGTGTGCCGCGGACAAGACAACCAGCTTTTTAGCCTGATCAATCTTTGAAGCCGACATCCCAAATCTATCAAATGTCCCCCTGGCTCTCTGCAGCTCCCCCTAATCCTCTGCTGAGAGATCTCTATCAAGGTATGTAGCCTATTGATGTTTGGTTCCTCCTGGGTCACATGCGGTTTGGATCTGCTCGTTCAGGATGTTGAAACAGGGATAACGACGTTGTTTTTCTGGCTTTAATTGCCGATGAAAGGTTGATTATTAGAAAGATTTGTGGGCATCAGAGACAGTTGGAAAACATTTTAAAAGCCACTGAAAGGACAGACAGTTCTGCTGTTAAACATTTGGTGTTTTTTGTATTGAATGACCAGAAGAGACAGGCACTGCTTTGTTCATAGCCTTCTATAAACTCATGGCAAAGAACTCACCACTAGCTGGTGTGGAGGCGGCGGCCGGGTGGCTCCAGTCACTCCAGATGCCGGCCTTTCTAGAGCCGTAGATGCCCACTGGATTACACCTCACCTGGACGAAATAAACCGTCCCGGGCTGGAGGCCTGCCAGTCTACATGAGGTCTGGTTACCTACATCATCCACCACCTATGAGAGGCAGAGTTAAGACCGTTAACGAAAACTGGGATGAAAAATGTGCTAATTTCCTAGCAAGCTACGTTAACCTGGCTGAAACCTAGTTTTTCTTATTTTTCTCACAAAAAAAGTGTTTCTGCTTCTTTTAGCAACATAATGATTGAACGTGGCGTCCATGCTAACAGTGTCTGAGTTAATGTGTTAGCTAACGTCGGTATGCTAGCGCCGAAGCTTGTGAGTGGCTGAAATTATTCCTTACTAGAGTAAATAATAATACAAGTGAAAGTGTTTAGAGAGTGAAATGTTTAGTATAGTTTAGCCAAATTCAAATAGTTTAAAGGTGTGGTGTGGAATATGGCCATAATTTGAAAGTAATTACAAATACATAAAGTAACCGACAGCTGCTGCTCTTTGCTAGTTATCGTTAGCTCTAGTTAGCTACCATTAGCTAATGTCTCAGTTAGCTGTGATGCTAGTGGTCCTGGGGTTTGTCAAAGTGGTATTACAAGACAAGAACAGGCCAAGGCTAGCTGGTTAGCATGCTAATGTCATCCCTACAATACAATACGTGGACATCTTTGACTTAACCTCAACACTGTTGTTTCTTCACATGCTGTTGATGATGTTAGTTTATTTTGTGAATGTTCTTAACTTAGATGTTGGCCTTATCTTACACTTTGCTCCTTTAAAGACAAAACAGAAAAAAATATGACAAAATCTAAAATGGCTGCCAAAATTAACACTGGTGAGAGGGTCAGTTCTCGTTTACTTTAACGAAACAGAAATATTTGCAGCGTCTTTTCTTGCTGTTAGTATTTTAAACTTTGTTTTGCTTTAATTTTGAATGTGGCTTTAAACATATTCCCACATTGTTTACTCAGTCCTCACAATGAATCCAGAGATAAAACGACATGTGGTGTTTACCTGCACAGCAGAGAAAACAAAGTACAGCGCTGTGGGCAGAGAACCTCAAAGACGCAGTTTGAGGGAATGATGTCTCTGAACTGCTCCACTACTGCACATTTGGATCAAAACCAGCTTTCAAAAAATTCGCCAGCAAGGACTCAAAAGCACCAGTCGAGGCTTTTACACAAGTGATATTTGCTTTATATTCAAGAGGCGACAGCTGCAGCAGGAGCAGCTTCAGCGCTGCACCTCAAATACTTCCACAGCTGTCTCAGGCGTGTCATAGCTGCAGAGGAAGTGTGTTAGTCTGCAGGTTTGTGTGTGTGTGGACCACCTTCCATTCAGTGCTGTCCTCCAGTCTGTAGCGTATCTGATATTTGGCCTGAAACAGGACGTCCTTGAGCTCGGGGGGGCTCGCCCAGCGGACCGTCAGCTGGTCCTCGAGGTGGCCGACACGATTCACCTGCACGTTGGCAGGAGGGTCTGTAGTCACTGCACGGACAAGGACAAGTGTTAAAAAAGTTGTATACAGCAGATGTAACGTTTGTGTGGCAATGACACAGGATGCAAAGAGGTTTGACCTTATGAGAAATATGAAAACAACAGTGAACACTGTAACACTGAGGAAAGACAAACATCAAATGACATCATTCTGTCAGGATGCCATCTGCTTCTTATACAAGTTTCAATCAGTCTTTTATATTTATTTATGTGTTTCTTAATCTTTTTTTTTTATATAAAAGAATCCTTATTTTCCGTTCCTCAATTTTAAGGAAAGCAAGCGAGTCAACATTTTTTTTTTTATTATTGTCAAGTTTAAGTCTCTGTGTCTGGTCTTTGTTTTGTCTTCATATTGTATTTAATTTATTGTTTGGACTTTATTCATTCTTCTCTCTAAAGGGACATCAATTTCCTGAAAGCAGTGAATAAAAATTTAAAAAAGGCCAGTCAGTAAAATAATGTAATGAAAGTCAAGCTGGTACTTTGAAAAGTGCAGAGAAATGTGGTTATACTTGAAATAACCACCCCAATCACCACGATAATGACCTCAAAATGTATTGAAAATTACTCTGATATGATTTGATAATAATCATATTCTGCTGTTTCCCAAGAGGCCATTAATAAGCAGCTGATAATTTAATTTCCAGGAAACTTCCAGCTGGTTTCTGCTCAACGACTGCAGGTCAGATCAGTCCAACTGTGGAACTGTTCTTCTAAATGTCAATTTATTTATAATTAATGACCATAAATTGTTTCTTTTACATTATGAGATGCATATATTAGTATTCCTAATCATTTAAGTATCTGCATATAATAACTCTCTGTGTGTGAGAGAAAGAATTACATAAAAGGTGATAAAATAAAACAAAAATAACAATTTAATTACTTACATTTACTGTTAACAGTGAAGCTGCACAGCTCACTTCATTTAAGTGACCTGCTAAAGGTCTGGACAATGGCAGGATATTAATATTAAATAATATTGAGGGTAATTTTCAATACTTCTTAGGTGAGTTAGGTGAGATTCATTCAAACAATTAACACTTACTTACCATGAAATGTCTGGACCCATAACATTTTTTACCAGAAATTATTTTGTACAGATTAATATAATTGTTTTCATTTGAATGTCTAAAAAAATTCACCTGACAAATAACATTCTCCTCCCGTGCAGACGGGCTTTGTTTAAGTTCAGTCTGTACTTTCTCAGTAAGTATAAAACAGACCAAGTGCTTTGAAGGAAGGGAAGACGAAGGGAAAGATAAAGGGGACGGCAGCACGAGAGGCAAAGAAAGGAGCTTATTAAATGTCTTGTAAAAGAGTTTCCTGCTGGTAACCTTCAGACATCATTTGCTGATGCTGCGTGATGTACTTTATTTGTGCTGTCACACTAAGCTCGAGAGAGGAGGGAAAAATACTCTGTGAGTGTGTAGTGTCTGTTAGTGAGGCAGTGCAATGTATCATAGATACGACAACGTTCCTCGTTCTCCTCCAGCACACGCACGGCAACTTATTGGTTCTTCAGTGTGCAGCAAGGATTGACGGAGGGAGAGGAAGCTCAGGGACGGACGACAAACACTGCTTTCAAACTGTGGCCGCAACACTACTATATTACGTTAGCACTGAGGAATACCTGCTATAGGTGTCTTTAACCTGTGAGCTCATTATCTGAGAGGCGTCTGAAGTGCGGTTAACTTTAATAGCAAAACAGTTTATCTTTGAGAGTTTCAGCCCGAACCTATAATGTTGTTACAGCAGCGGGCTGGAGGGAACAAACCATAAAAATAAATCCGCTCTCCTCCGGAGACCTGTGTTCGCCATATGTAGGAGATCTACAGACAAACAAAAGTCGAGGAGAGGAGAGGAGAGGAGAGAACTTTAGGAAAGGACATGTCAGAAAAGGAAAGGAAAGGAAAGGAATTGGGTAAAAAGGAAGGAAAGACAGGTGAGAAGAGGAAACTATGAATGAAGAAGAGAGGAGAGGAAAGGAACAGAATTAAAGGTTGGAAAACTAAAGGAAAGGGCAGGTCAGAAAAGGAAAGGAAGGAAAGTAAAGTAAAAGGAAAGGCAGGATGGGACATGAAAGGAAATTGAAAAAGGAGAGGAAAGAAAGGAAAAGAAAAAGACAAAGACAAGACAAGAAATGTGTGGACAGAAGAGAAAAGGTAATACTTGAGTTTGATTCAACCCACCTACATCGAGGATGTCCAGGGTGGTGATGTCAGAGGTGGCAGAGCCCAGCTGATTGGCTGCCTCCACCCAGATCTCATACGGGGTGAACAGGGCCAGGTTGCGGGGGATGTGGCAGGAGTACCGCTGCTTCCCTGTGACGTCGTCTTCACACTCCCTCTCTGTCCCGTACCACCTGGACAGAAACACAGCGACCAAAATAACCTGTGACGTTCGTCTCTGAAAACACCGAATGTTCATCTGCAACTGTTTCCACATGAGACACGACACACTGCAGCCTCTGAGCTGAGCACGTGTCTCAGATGATGAACTAATGCACTGAAGCGTTTGTTGCTAGTCTACCTGAGTGGTGTTGGACGAGGTGATCACCTGTGAGCTGCAGCAGGTCTGGGGCGCTCACCTCAATTTGTACTTGAGGGTGTATGTGGTTCGGATGTGGGTCTCACCGCGGCCCCCCGGGGTCCACCTGCAACTCAGGTCCTTCGTGTTGCGGGACCAACACGATACATTAACTGGCTTTTCTGGAGGCACTGGAGAGCACGCACACATTTATAAAGAGAAAAATGATAATGAAACAATAGAAATTCCGTTGAAGAGACAGAGAAGCCTCCACTTACTGCCCACGTAGAGACACGAACCGGCCAGGACGTGTCCATCAGCTCCATGGCACACCAGGTTGTCTCCAGACTGCTGCTGGGAGCCGTCCAGATTGTGAAGGGTGACGCTCAGGGTGTCGGGGCTCAGCACGCTGTAGGTGCTGCTGGACAGGCGCAGCCCGTTCAGGGTCCAGAACAAAGTGCTGGAGTGGAGGCCGAGCTCGGGGCTCAGCGTGCAGGTGGCTGTCAGGCTGGAGCCGACACGCATGACGGGATCCTGAGGGGAGATCACTGCGACGTCTGGGGGGGTTGGACACGCACAAGAAAAACGTTTTAATGTGCTTTTACTTTCCTTCATGTCACACCTTCATTGAATTGTGTAAGTGAGAATTCTTCAACACGGGATACCTGATAGGGTTACACTGATTACCGGCCTGGCTGATTATCAAGGCCAATACACTGCATTTCTCTGATTGTTGGAGTTTTTTTTGTGTCTGAGTGCCAATTTATTAATCTAATGGAGCATCCTCTGTCTGTGGTTACACTCAATGTCCTGGACAACCCCACTATCTGATCGGTTACACATCACAACGAATAGCCCATCAACACTGAATACTCAGAATCTGCAGAGTCACCAAAGTTATCACATAATTGTAGGTAAGTAGAAGTATCAGTTATCAGTCTCATTGATTACTTATAATCTATTTACTAATGACCCCTTACCCCAGGGCTGAAGGTAATGATTTGCTGTGTTGAACTGGATGTCCAAAAATATAGTAGGATATATGAGATATTCATTTTACAAACTACTAAAAGCTGCAAGTTGGTCACATTTAAGAGATTTTAGCCTGCAAATATACATATATTGCCTGATCGATGAATTAAATGATCAATTACAATAAAATTAATTAATTGTTTTCATCGGTTGAAATTTTTTTTTTTTGCCACCAGTGTAGTTATTATGTTGTATATTTCATGCAGGGTTGCAGTGGTAAACCATTTCCAAGGTAGCCAGTGGATCAAAGCATTGACAACCATCATTCCGTAAACATTTGCTTTTCTACGGTGTTGAATTCTACCATAGTAGTGCAGTCAAAAAAGTAAGTTAAGGGTCATTGTGACTGATAATATACATAGGGTTAGGGCTAGGGGGTTTAGGGTTAGAGTTAATTACTGTGATATTTTACTGTTGCACCGCAGTGCACTTTCATTCACATGTTGGGCTTTCAGCTCCCTCCCACCCTTCATTAATTAGACTCCGCTCAATAAAATTTATCGTATCCTGTACGGCTGTTAAGCGTTTAAACACACTGTTTCCAACAAAAAACGTTGCAGTGTGTCCACATTTCAAGCCAACTGTAAGAAAACTTTGTGTTTGTGTGAGGAGGAGGAGGAGGAGGAGGAGGAGGAGGAAGAGGGGTACAGCAGCAGCAGCAGCAGCAGCACTGCAGCACAACAGAGCCGGAGCTCTGCACATATTTATGACCCAGTAATGAAGTGGATTTATGGAGCCGTGGTGGGATCAGTCAGAAAGGTCACCCTGGTTTGTCGGTTAAAATCCTTGAATGCTTTTCCATACCTCGACCTCTCTTAGACTTTAGGTTTGCCTTTATGATTGATGCCCCTGAGAAACCCTCTGCAGTGTGTCTGAATGTTACCACTGGGCTCCTTCCTCGCACAGATACGAGGGGTTAATGCGTGGAGGTTTATTAAGCGTGCCTGCTCCAAGTGGGCGGCGGACAAGCTTTCCAACATATGTGCCACTGTGCCGTCTCCAGCCTCAGTGGATCCATCCAACACGAAGACGGATGCAGAGTAGAAGAAAACTGTATCGACATGCCAGAGGAGCGACACATGTGTCTGCTTCCATCACTCATAACAAGGCTCCTTCGCAGATCGTTTCCTCGGGCTTGGAGTTCTTTCACGCGACAGCGCCGATGTACACGGTTTATTTCAATTTGTCTCATCAGCTGCATCACCACCATGTCTAATAGGCTTGTTCTCAGCGTAATCCCCCATTAGGTACACGATCATCTAATGATTTCTCTCACGTTAATGTGGCGTCACGGCATCTAGATTTACTTTAATGGAAAGTGTTTTTCTTTTTTTTTTATTGATATTATTTCACTAATTGGTTACAGTTCAATCTAATCAAATGTTTCCTACATATATGAGCATTATGGTTGAGATATACAAGGACACATACCATTATGGATATTTATATATTTGTCATCCTTCAGAGGTTTTTCCAATATTTCTTGATATCATGAAAGCTATGTCTCTTTATGTTTATCAACATAGCGGTTCCTTTTGAGCAATACTTAGAGAAAGACTGCTAAATTAGGTTGGCTGATACACAAGCTGACTGTTAATATTATATTATATTATATTATATTATATTATATTGCATTGTATTATATTATATTATATTATATTATATTAGATTAGATTAGATTAGATTAGATTAACTTTATTGCCCACCTAAGGGGAAATGTTCCTTTGGCTTCTCCCAAAGTACAACAAAAGTTCATAATGCCAGCAGTTCATTGGCTGATATGCAGATATGATTTTCTTAGACATATCATGGTGATATCAGTCTGACAAATCTGCTCGTTTTTTTGCGTTAATGTCAGATTGTTCTGTTTTTTCTGGTAGCACAAAGGACTCAACACTCGTTTTGTTTTTTAAACTCTTGTACTTAAAAAATAAATGATAATAAATTGAACGTACAGTTTCTTGCTACAAATGTTTAATTCATTACATTAGACAAAAAACAGACATTCCCATTCAGTTATTACACCCAAATACACTTTCTCTGTTGATTCCCTGTTTAAAATAGCTGTGTATATAAAAACACCGGAGCTTAAACTTGAAAGTCTACCTGCTGTGGTTACCTGGTATAATTATTATAGGTGGGGTGATAATGACACCTGGGCACGGGAAGAAGAGTTAAGTACTTAAGTTAAACAACTGTTTGATATGGTGAATTTGTTTTCGTTTGTTTGAAGCCTCCGTACAGAAGCTCAGTCTGAAACACTGACATAATCTTTAGAACGTGAAGACCTACAGCTGGATATCTGTCTGTTGACTAAAGTTTAGTACTCACGTCTCGAGGACAGCAACACATGTGGAACAAGGAGGAGGAGAAACGTGAAGGAGAACATGGTTCTGTCAGCTTTATGTCCTCCCTCTCTGTCTTTGTCCCTGTTGGAGCAGCTTCACTCTCCAGCGGCTCCTCAGTGAAGGAAACTGAGTGAAACAGGAGCTTTGCTCCCTTTTAAACTCCAGATTGACTCTGCCGCTGCTGTTCTCTGGCTCACACTGTTTGCTCCTCCTTTGTTTTCCCACACAGCCACGAGCCATTAGTGCTCCTCAACACGTCCCCTCCCCGTCTAAACACACACACACACACACACACACACACACACACACACACACACACACACACACACACACACCACCAGAAGAGACAAAGAGAGAGAAAGAGAAGTTATCAAAATCTAACTGTCCTCGAAGGAAAACACACTTTCATTCTTTTGTACGTTTGCAGGACCGTACTAATTTGCCACCTGTCTGGTTTCAAACAGCGATCTGGGGACTTTTTCCCCCTTGAGAACAGCTTGTTTATGAGTAGATATGTCATATAACTGTTTCTCTCTTTGTATTATTATCTTATTCCTGTTGTAAATATTAACTTTCTGAGTCTAAATTTCCCCCCAAACTACATAGTGCACCTTTAAATACCTTTTCTTAAGTTATACCAATTGTATTATTTGGCTATTCTCTAATTATTAGAGCCTGACAGATTTTATCGGAGCTATTGACCAATCACAGATAAATCAGTGTGGGGCCTTACTTTCCTCTGAGAACAGCTTTTTTATTCAGTTATGGAAAATATAAATATGTATGAGTTTGTATCATTACCTCATTGATAATGTAAATACTACAATTCTGAGTTTGAATTCCTTCTCCAGAACTACATCGAGCCCCTTTAAGCTCAACTATTCAAAACTGAGTAATATTCCCCAATTATAATCATCATTTCAACACTTAAATAAGCAAAGTTACTGAGTGCATCACAGATGAACCACCTGGCAAACAATCATTACATTTCTTTAGCTGTTTTGTCCCCTCTCCTCAGCTGATAGACGCTGTGGCCCTCAGGATATTTACATCAAGCTGATCAATTGTCACATCGATCGTGTGTGAGCTGTCGATACTTGAACAATCGCTCCATCTGCCCTCTCGGTGCGGGACATCTGCCTCCCGCAGCTCGGCCCGGATCAACTCTCTAACACCTTTTTATGAATGTCATCATCTCTGCCACAGTGTGCACTGCAGTGAAGGCTGCTCTGCAGGTTGTGTGTGTGTGTGTGTTTGGGGGGGGGAACAGCCTGTGCGTGATGATGATGATGATGATGCGTGTGACGCCACGGCCAGCAGCAGCAGCAGCAGCGGAGCAGACAGGATCCGGGCTGAGGCAGCAGCAGCAGCACCACCATCACCATCACCACCACCACCAGCAGCAGCAGCAGCAGCGCAGCCACAAAAGGAGCTCAGTGTTACTCGAAGCTCGTCTCTCCACTGCTCTCCTCTCCTCTCCTCCCGGGTTTGAGATGCTCCGGCTCGGCGGCAGGATGTGCGGCTTGTCGGCCCTGCTCTCGGTGCTTCTCGCCGGACTCGCAGCGGCTTCCTCGGATCTGTTTGACAACCAACTGGGCGACATCAATTACTGCAAAAAGCAATGCCAGCTCACCATCAAAAACAAAAGCCCCGCTAAAGTAAGTTATCCCTGTGTGTGTGTGTGTGTGTGTGTGTGTGTGTGTGTGTGTGTGTGTATGTATGCGTGTGCTTGTGTGCGTGTGCCATAGCGCAGGCTGCCTCTGCAGAGAGCGTATTATGACAGCTACATCCCGCTGCTGTCCGACATTTCAGCGCCTTAGACGATGCTCAGACTTGCACAACACATTCAGCCCCAAAGAGGGATCTGCCTGTACACGGGAAACGACCGAGGGGACGCGTTTAGAGCCGCGCGTAATGACGCTCGCTCCGATCTTTTACCGCTGCATCCTCGTCTCGGATGCTCCGGCGCATAATTAGGCCGAAAAATGGATGCAGCTCATTTTCTTCTGAGCCCCCGAAGACTCGTCCAAGAAGTGAGCAGCATCCTGGCGTGCTTGCAGTGAACTGCGCCAGTAATTGATCAGGTCTTAATCGCAATCATGCAATTAAGATCGGCCAGGCCAGACGTATAAGCGCACGCAGCCTATGGAGGACCAGTGGAGGGGGGACTATTGTGAACCATGAGGCAATTATCTGTCCTCTGTTGACAGCTTACACAGCGGCTCTCTGCTGACACAAGGCCAGGCTGAATCTGTGATGGCTGCGAATCGCACCAGGAGTTTCTGTGCTTTAGATCTCCACTGTCTGATGTTTTTCCTCCATCCTCCTCCTCCTCCTCCTCCTCCTCCTCTGCTGCCTTCAGGTGTGGTTCAGGCGTCCTGCAGGGCAGCAGGAGCAGAGCTGCAGAGCGGATCACAGTCATCTGTTTTTTGAACATCGGGCTTGGAAAAAACGGGCTGCTTGTGCATAAACACCGAGTTCATTGCTGTCTGGAGATGTTGGATAAGCAGCCGCCTTTTAAACTACAAGGCGCAGGTCCGCGGGTGTGGGATACACAGCCGCCCGTGCCTGCTGTGGATAAACAGCGAAACGCAGTGAGGATGATGACAAAGATGTAATAAAGCCTTCACGGTCGCGGTCAGGGGATCTCTTTGTCTCTCCTGTTCCCCGAGAGGTCATCAGAGGGCGCTGTTCCCCCGCTTCCAAACCAAGAGCTGAGGCGTTATGACAGGAGGAAGTCCAGTAATGTGCATCCTCACATCTCACCAGCTCATCTTCCAGCCCAAGTTTAAAGCTCCTGTCTCATTACCACCAGTTTTCTGAAAGCTTCTTATCATCTGTTTATGACAGGCTGCAACACAAACAGCTGCAGCGTGTCATTAGGAGACGCCGTAAAACCATCTCTGTCATATTTTCTAACAAGGATCTGGTGAGTTTATCCAAGAGTGCAGGAGTCGTCTCTAATTTTGCCTCTTCTCTTCTCTCCTCTTCTGTCTGTCTGTCTGTCTGGCTGCTAGGACTCCATAATGAACGCCTGTCACCGTGGCTGTCGCCTCTACTCCATCTGCCAGTTCGTCAATGGCAACGCCGGCTTCAACACCAGCAGGGAGGAGTGTCAGGGAGGTGAGTCAGTGTGTCAATCTGTCTCCAGGACTGCAGGAGTGAGTTAGCATGCTCTTACAGTTTTGCTGTTTTTAGGCTACTGAGGTTTCAATCTTGTGTAAAAAAAAAAATGAGTGGCAGCGGAGTGAATCCTCTTAGTTTGCAGGTTAAACTTCTTATTTCAGTCATTTCTACTTGATTTGTCTCATTTTGACAAGACAGGAAAGTTAGTGTCATGAAGGTGAATATACTGCGGTCTCTGAGCTGAAGTTGGACAGAATATAAGATCATTTCAGGTGGAATTAAAAAAAGATGTGTAAGCAAAAGCAGACAGGAGCGACATTGAATTCACATGTGGGTTTACAGACTGACATCTCTTTACTTTTTCTTCAACAACGTAACTGCTTTGTAATACACTCACTGTAGAGCTGCAGCAATAAGTCAATAAATGAATCAGTCAATCAAAAAAAAAGCATTAGTCAACTATATTGATAATCAATAATTTCAGTCTTTTCTTAGGCAATTCAAATGTCAAACATTTGCTTGTTCCAGCTTCTTAAAAGTAAGAAAATACTTTTTATTACGTTATTATTTGTCTTTTTTGACAGTAAATGAAGAATCTAATGGTTTTGGACTGTTGATTGGACAAATGAAGCAATGTGAGGACGTCAGTTTGGTCTCTGGAAAATGTGTGACAAGCATTTTTTCACACTATTTGGACATTTTATAAACTAAACAATTAATCAGTCAATTATGAAAATAGTCATTGCTGGTAGCTCAGATTCACTGGGAACTACCCAAATTTAAAATGTTGCATGTTGTCCAATTACATGCACCTTTAAATGAAAATTGCAATATATATATACTTTTGAATGTGCATGAACATCAGCAAAATAATACAAAGTGTACATGAATAAATATAGTATAGTAGCCTAATCGATATTGTGTAAGAGTCAGTGCACAGTTTTGGTGTTATCAGAGGCGGTTGCAATGTCTCGACCGACATCCCTCAAACATTAAGATGTCGGACGCAGCTCTGCTAAATATTGCAGTTTCCTAAATGCTGGCAGGCTCAGTGGGTATTTTCTGGGTGTTTAAGTCTGCTCGCCCTGTTTGAATTGCTGTATTGGAAATCAATGATGTGATTTGCCGACCAGACAGCAGATGCCCCATCGCCCCCAGTTTCAATAACTGCAACGTGGAGTGAATCATCTCCGCAGGGGCCGACAGATACACCTCTCTTGCATCTTTATCTTTCTTCCCACATAGATAGCCTGCACCTGATTTATTTCTTCTTGTCTCCCACCCAGCTGACTGAAGGGCTGCGTGCCCACTGGCTTTTGTTCTTCTTTTCTCTTCACTCCTCCATTTGCTCTCTCAACCTTTTCTTCTTCTCTTACCATCACGCTTCTTCTTTCATGCTTTTCACAACTGTCCCTCTCTCTCTCTCTCCCTCTCTCTCTCTCTCTCTCTCTCTCTCTCTCTCTCTCCAGCCTGCCAGGAGGCATACATCAAGCTGCTGGAGCAGGAGGCCTGCTGCACCGGCTGTGCCAGCCAACCCTCTGAACCTGAGATCAAGAGGAGGAAGGTGAGAAAGCTCTGCAGTCAATGGCTGCACACGCAAACACTGCAAAAAACAGATATAAGGGCCAAACTCTCTGAGGAGAGTGCCTGAATATTAATGTTGCTACTAAGAGCGCGAGTGTACTGACGCAAAGTCAATACTTTGTCTTGTCTCTCTTCTTCCTCAGCTCAGGGCCATGACTCTCCGCCCTAAACCCCCCTCTGTGATGGAGGCCGTGTCCAGCTGGTGCAACGACATCGTCAGCTCTGCGCAGAGCTTCATCTCCTCCACCTGGACCTTCTACCTGCAGGCTGATGACGGCAAGGTTGTCGTTTTTCAGGTAAGACCTAACCAAGTGTTTTTAGAGAACAGGCAGATGTTGCTTTCAAAGAGCATTTATCTACGATCTGATCGACAATTTTCATACCAGAGAAATTGACTCAAGATAACTGGATAACTTCGCAATCGCAGACTCCAAAGGCATGTTTTTAAATTCAGCTCAACTCTCACTAAATTCAGCACTCACCAGAGACTCCGGTTCTCTCTTTTCTTTCCTTCTCTCCTCTCTGTAATGTTGTCTGTGGATTAAGTTGGTAAACAGCTCTGGCTTGGAGCAGAATCCGCTATAGATCCGGGGTGGTTATTCCTCCAGAAGGTCTGGCTCCGAGCAGTTTTACCCGTTTCACCCTCCTCACACAACCCTAAGCAATAGTCTCTGCTTTGACAGAGACGGCCCTAACAGCAGGGATGACATACTATGTATGTTTCTACATAAGTGGTTAATCGTTCCTAAAAGTTTCTGAGCCGCGTTGACAGTTTTCATGATTGTGTACAAACACTGTTCCTTAAACTTTTCAATTTTTGCCAGACGTGACGTGTTTCTGTGTTTCTGGCCGCAGCGGTCTGTTTACTAGACAAAAAGTGGCTGAATTGATACAGATGGACTTATCTGGGTTGTCCCCAAATTTAATTACCAACAACTCAAGAAAACAAGCTGAAAGGACAGAAAACCCAGCAGCAAAGTCAGCTTGTCCAATTTCGAAATGAGTCCTCGTTCTTGTTTTGGTTGAAACGTAATTCTATCCAGCACACTTCATACCAAATCTTATCAGTGAGCAAAAGCAAATAGAAACAAGAACACATAAATGTGTGCACTTTTTTATGCTTTTTGTCTATGATGTATGAATGAGCCTCTTTAATTTTAGCTGCGGAATTTCACCTCATCATTCTGAATGTTTGCACTGACAACAGAGTTGGATCTTTAAGTGCTTTCGCGGCAGATAAATGAACCCTGAAATCTCCATAAACGAACTCCCCTCGTACATTATATCGTAATGGCCCACTGAGTCATGACGGTCGGAAAATGATAGCAGTAATATCTACAAAGCTTTTTTCATTTGGTGTGTTTTGAACTGGAGGTTAAAAGCAACCCAGTAGACCTTTATAGATTATTGGTGGAGCCATCCTCTGCTTCCTGCTCACATAGTGAAATATATCCTCCGCTATACGGTGCTGTAGAGCTTGGTGGGCTGCCAAAACAACTCACAGCCCATTTTGGAGCCAGTGCATCTGTGAAGGTTGAGTGAGCAAGGGCACGCAGCAGGGGTGGGGACGAGGTGGTCGAATTTGTTCTTTTGGGCACTTTAATTGTTTATAAATGTCCTTTTAAATTATGTCACACGGCCTCAGCGCCATGCATTTTTGATAAGCGGCAGGGCCCGGCAGTGGTAAACCTGCCTCAGGACGGAAAACACACTGCAAGATTTAAAAGAGAGTGGTGGACCGCGCAGTAGAATAAAGATCTGGCTGCGACAAATAAATATTCAGGGGTTATTTATGGATTTTTAAACGACTGAACCGAGTAGAGCTGACAGACTTATTGTTCCTGCCACCACAGAGGTTCTATTTAAGTCCCGTTGGTTTGTCTGTTTATTGAAGATTTTCACAACTAATGATCCTTTACTTCAGCCTCCAGCGATTATCTGTCCCTAAGGGTATATTTACATGCAGATCTGGGTCCAAATGAAACATTTCTTCACATTTTCCGGCGCTGAAATGGCAAATTTCTGCAGCCTTTGCAGAAGTGTGCGGTCTTATAGGACTTTCTGAACATATTGCTAATGCCAAACCGCCTATGCATTAAAACTATTATAAGATCGGGTCTGTCTAACCACCGGACTACCCAGCCATATCCTCTGAATATAAAAATCCGGTCAGAAACCTGCATCCTCGTCAGGGGTTTTCCCATTTGTATAATGTGACTTTGATGACATTTTTAGCTCCGTAATTAAAGGGCTCAATGGGAAATGATAGTATTTACACACCCTAACCCATACAGACAGGGCTTCTGTTTAACACAAGAGCCTTATATATGCTGAAATTCACCAAGCTGCGTGCACAGTGACCTCATATAGAGCTGCAGCAGCCGCAGAACATGAAATTACCAGCGTTTTCTTTAGGACGTGGTGATGGATGTTTGCTCTTTATGGCGGTGACACGCGGGCTGAAGCTGCAAGGGGAAAGCCAGGCTCCACGGGGCTGTGAGAAGACTATCAGGCCTGTGTTTAGTGGGCAGCTGGCAAACCGCCACCGACTTGACAGATTGACTCTCTGAATGTTGAAACAACAGAAAAAGTCCAGTGAACTTGAGGGACAGCAGCGGCGGGGTGGGAACAAACCTACGCTGCATGCAATATAAATTGCGTGGATGCCATAATGGGCCGTCTATACACTACATCCATCTGTGCCCTGTGTGATGTCAAGTTGTGCGAATGACTAAGTTGCATGCAGCCTCAAGCGTCACGAAAACAATCAGAGAGCTGCCAGTTGCCAGTCAGTGGGAGCAGTTAGCTCTGATTATAAGGCTGGAGTAAAGTCACTCTCCAGGAAGGAAGGAATAAAGACTGCTTGTAATCATGAGGAAATATCGGTAAAACACAGCCTTTTACCTCAATCATTCCCTTCTCACCACCCCCTTGTTATTTTGACCAATCAGCCCACGATGGTGCGACAATGTGTGAGCGTTCGGATCAAGTGAGTCGATTAAAGACTTCCTCCGACCGAGCTGTGGTTGTGTTAGCGAAGCCGGCCCCGCGGAACAAATTGAACTCGGCGTAAGGCTGAATGCAGAGAAAGGAGTCGCTAGCCGATTTCTTCTTGAAAATTGCATTAGTCATTCTGTCCGAACCAATTTTGAAAGAAACAAAAAACCCAGAGGAGAACAGAGAGAACCGGAGCAATAACAGTGTAGAAGCGGTTGTGGCTTTGAGTTATGATGCTGCACTGACAACGCAGTCAGTGTATTTTCTCAGCTTAGTTTACTCATCCAGGCACAAGAGACATTAACTGACCTACTCATGAATATTACATCCATGTATGATAAGGCTGGTAATGTTCTATAATGTTCTTAATGTAAACAAATTCCTCTCCATCCTCCTCTTCTTTCTGTCTGCCCGCTCCGTCTGTTGCTCTCAGCAAGTCCGTCCTGAAGACATAAGGCTCTGGCGAAGGGTCACAGATATATTTATTTTATGTGGATATATTTTACTTTCAGATAAGGCCCAGTGGTTTCCCAAAGCAGCCGGGCACTGAAGTTTGTAGCTTATGTTAGTCCAAGAGGAGTAAACGGTGCAATTGTTGGGGACTATTTTCAGCAGTGGATTAATACACATTCGGTGCACATGGCAGAATGATATACAGCGATAAAAACTGTTAAATGAGGGGAAATAAAAAATCAAACTAGTCTGTTAGGATTAACAAAATAACAACAATCTGTCTTTTGTTCTTTTTATTAAATTTGTTGACAATGAGAAAAATACAGAATATCGCCAGATTTGACCTTTGCGCCCTAAAGTTCAATCTGTTTCTTGAGAAAAAAACATTGAAAACACATTTATAAGTTGAGTTTACATAGATTTAAATTGTGATAATGTTTATGCTGGTTTATTTTTTATGAGTTAAAAAAAAGTTATTTGAATATATAGGATCGCTAATAATTGTTTTCCATGACCTGGGCATAATCAAGTGACACATCCTGCCCAGGAAGTCAGTCAATTAAAGGAACTTTACATCGTAATGCAGTTTGCATCTGAACAGTGCATTATGGTCGGTGCCTGCTTTGCGCCCAGGACCCACCATGACGCTTGAGTTTTGTCCCTCCTGACACATTCACACTGATTTGTGTACACTTTCTGTTTCTTATGACTTTTCAGAGTCTGGCCTTATCTGACCACATGGGGGTGCTGTAATAAGTTCAGATTTAATTCATGAATTCACAAAACACCATTGGTCCAGTTTACACTCTATATTTGCCAGACGGACCACACTGGCCTCTTTGTTTGATCATTAATTAGAGTTAAAGCACAACACAGTCACTTTGTAACCACTTCACCGTACGCAGACACAAATATGTAAGAGAGACCCAATGTAGTGTTTGTAATACTGAGAGTCAGTCAAAGTTATTTTACAAAACAGACAACAACAGACAGCCATCAAAATCAACTAAATTAGATAAATGTCTTTCTTTCTTTCTTTCTTTCTGTCTTTCTTTCTTTCTCTGTAAGTCAGAGCACCGTTTGCACTCCCTCTCATAATGCATGACAGATGCAGATCAGGCTCCACTCATTGACGGTTAGATCCCTTCAGTCTGCAGCCAATGACAGCCAGCCCCCCTCACATCTCTCCCCTCGTCCCCCTGAACCTTTTACACCAGCGC
This sequence comes from Diplodus sargus, assembly GCA_903131615.1. Lineage (NCBI taxonomy): Eukaryota > Metazoa > Chordata > Actinopteri > Spariformes > Sparidae > Diplodus > Diplodus sargus. The sequence continues at coordinate 903,623 of CAEMYA010000120.1, forward strand.
TGCATCTGGTTTTAATGCACTCTGTCAGAAAACATTGCTCGCTAGGGCTAACAAGCTGTTTGTGAGAAGAAAAAATTCTCTGTGTTCAAAGTATTGAAAGTGCTTTGGGAAGCAAACTAACCAGCCATGTCTCCACAGTCCACTAGTCATCTAGTAGAAAAGGGATCAATCATTCCCTGAGTAAAGTAATGAGAGTGAATGAAACCAGAAGTTATTTAGATTGTTTGATGTAGTGAAGAAGTTCATAGAGCCATTAAGTGTCAGAGTTGATAAATACTAGCACGATACTCCTCTGAATACACGCATGTGTGTGTGTATGTGTGTGTGATTGCTAAGGCCAGCAGTAGTATTGTAACAACCGGCTACAACTGCTGTTGTACCGGAGGGTTGGGTCAGCAGCGGGGAACCAAAATCCTCTTTTAATGAGTTCTCCAGGGGAACCAGAAACACTGTGCACATAATGAAACACACAACAGTGCAAATACTGACAGCAGGCCGTGTGTGTGTGTGTGTGTGTGTGTGTGTGTATGCGTGTGTGTGTGTTGCAGTTGTTTTAAAAGCCATTTTTCAGCTCAGATCAGTCCCAGTTCAAAAGGTTTAACTAAACCGATTTGAGTGGGTGAGAATGATCCTAAGATCCGGAGAATGATCCTGACCGTGTGTTCAGACCGAAAGCGGGAAACACGCCTTGTCCGCCCTGTCCACTCCACCTAGTGTATTAGATTATGATTCAGGAGACATTTCTTTTTATGCTGGACAAAAGAGTACATTTGGATTTGGATGGTTTTGCAGTATTCTTACTTTAATAACATAAAAAAAAAATCTTGAGCTGACCTTTCAGTGCAGCAGAGCAAACAAAGGGAGATTTTTTGATTTAAGCTTATTTGAGGCGTCAAAAGTTGAAGCACAAGTGTCAGTGCTTAAGATCGGGTCAGCTCGTCCAGTTTTAACACTGATCTTAATGTAATATTGGGATACTGTCTGCTGGGTGTTACATTTATATCTACTATATGAGAACTGCAGTGTCTTTTAATCACACATGTCTGTAGTCTCAGTATGAAGCTAGAAGTGATTCACCCAGCTTAGAAAAAACTCTGGAAGAAAGGTGGGAAACAGCCAGTCAGGCTTTGTTTAAATATGACAAAAGGTATCAAAATATAACTTCCAGTAAGTCTAAAGACCTTCACGCACTGGGGGCATTTATTTTCCGTGGGGTTAATATGCACGTTTTTCCATACACTCTTCCAAGACTTATTTTTAAAAAAAGTGAATTTTACCTCACAGTAAATGGGTGTTGTTTGTTTTGAGGCAACATATATGGCTGGCTGTTTCCCCTTTGCTTGCAGCCTTTATGCTAAGCTAGGGTAACTGCCTCAGGCTCTAGCTCCACAATTACAGTACAGATATGAGAGAAGTATCAATCTTCCTGTCTAAATGTTGGGAAGTAAGTGAATAATCAAATTTTGTCGGATTATTTGATTATTTTAGATTTTTATTTTATTCAGCTGCTGTGGTGCATCCAACTATTCTCAGCTGAAGCCCCTCTGCGGTCTGACCTCACAGTCTTAAACAGACCCTTCGCTGTCAGTTGTGCTGTGGTGTAACTGCTGCCGCTGTGGCTGAGTGTCTTTGTTGTCGTTGGTCTCTCCTCAGAGCCAGCCGGAGATGGAGTACTCCCTGCCCGAGCTTCAGGCCCCTCGATCCAACGTGGCGGACAAACCCTGGCCTCAGGTCCACTCTCACACCCAGAGACCCCATGGTGAGACATTTACATGACACACACACACACCTACTGCACAAGCACACATGTATTTGTGTGTGTTGCTGCAATGTTGCCTCATCTTGCAGGTGTGAGGGGGCATGGCGAGAGGGGAGCATCCAAAGCAGGCGGCAAAGGGAAGCACCCGGTCCAGCACGCGGACGACCCCACGGCTGAGCACGACTTCCTCGGCTGCATGTCGAGGTGAGCTGGAGCTTATGAGTTACCGCGCTGTGAATTTAAAGAGTCAAAGGAGGGGGCTTTTCCCCATAAAATGTCTCTCTATATTTCAACCTCTCTCTGGTCTCCTCCCCGAACTCTTATCTCCTTCTTTTTGTGCTTGACTCTTTCGCTCTCCAGACGTTCGGGCCTTCCGCGGTGGATCTTGGCGGCCTGTCTCTTCCTGTCAATCATGGTCATGTTGTGGCTCAGCTGTGCCAGCCTTGTCACCGCGCCGGAGCAGCACATCAAGACGCAGGTAAACACACGGAGAAGTAAACAAATACACATGCGAGGGGGTGAAAAAATCGAGCTGGTAGGTTTCACTCACAAATTCAAGGGTGATGCAGCATACTTGAGGGGCTAAACTCTATTTATGCAGCCCAGATTCACTTAAAGCAACATTGTAGAACTTTTTTATTATAAAATAACAGCTTCAAAATCATGTTGATGGTACAGCGTCTTGTAACAGGGTGAATTGTGTCTCTGTCTCAGCCACTCCGCCCCACTATCACTTGTTTCTGCCAATGCCAATGCCAATTTTTGCATAATGTTGCTTTAGAAAGACATTTTGAATTAAAACCCTGTCATTACTGTAGCTGTCAATACCAGTGTCGGGGTCGTTACTCCAAAGCAAAAAAAAAATGTACAAAGTGCTACTCCACAACATCGCCTGTAATTGGCAGTAAAGAATATAACTTGAACCCTTATTAATGCCCGCGTATGAGCCCTATCACAAGAAGGACGTGCACTCGGAGGACTCGGTTGGGTCGCTCGCTCACCAGACTCGTTTCACAGTCGAGTAGTCCAGCAAGACCGGCCAGGCTGGAGAGCCTCTCCACGGGCGTTGTGTTGAATTTTTATGGCGAGGTCAGGAGTTTCCTGTCGAGTGTGCGTGAAAAGGCACGTGTAATGATTTTTTCCTTTTTCGCACATTGTGCAGATAATTGAAAGGCTTATGTAACACAAGCAGCTGCGGACTCAGGAGGCTTGAGAGGCGGGGGGGGGGCCCACATGCATGCAGGGGGGCACCTCACCACAATTTGTCTAGTGGAACGGCAACCTAGAGGGGGGGCATTCAAGAGGATACCTTCCTGATGTTTTTCGAACATGATCCCTCCTGGGGGGGGGCACAATTGTTTCCCCTGTAACAATACAAGTAACAACAGTATTGTTTGATTAATGACTATAATTTGATTACTGAATTTAGCAGCAGTAAAGTGTGACATTATTGAGTAAGTGTAATGTGATTACAGTAATGCGTTGCTTTGCGACCCTGTTCTGTACACACGTTGCGATGTGTCTGACTTAATTGTTTCTTGCAGCCAAATCTGAGTGTAGAAGCCGGGACAAGAAGCAATGTGAGTGAACCTGGTGTTTTTTTCATGTCTTTCTTCGTCTTGTGTCTTCTCAGCTGAGCATCAACGGGGATAAAGAGTTCCTGGATAATGCCCAGAAAGTCAACCCGTACCACCTGAGTCCTGTGATCGCCGTCACCGTGAAACAATCAGAGGAGAGTCAGGAGGCCGGGCCGCTGCCGGTGAAAGTTGACCTCAACAAAACCTGTGTTTAGAGGGGAGACCACGGGGATGAGCTGCTGTCTTGTTTCCCAGGGTAATCATGTCTGAAATCCCGACGGTGAAAGGGGTGAAACAAACACATCACAGGGACTCAGTCAGTCACCAGAAATTTTTTAAAACATATTTTTAAGAGCATGGCACCCTCCTGTTATTTCAAATTACCATACTGAAACATCCAGCTGGGTCTTGTTGGTCTGCTGGCACGTCATTTACTTGTACAGTCCACATTTCTCCAAGTCCATCCTCAATATTTCTTTTTGCTTAACGATCAGCCTGCTCATTTCTCATTGATAATCAGTCAGTGCTCTTGTCTCTGAGCCACACTGGAGAGAGAGAGAGAGAGAAAGAGGATAGATTACAGCTGAGAGCTCTCGTGTCGTATTTCATGTCAGGCGTGGACGAGAGAAGACAAACACTGAGATTCATTTTAGATTTAATTTTGCCTCGTTCTCGCGGGGAGTTTGGATTAATTGATGGGTTGCTGAGAGCGAGAAAAAAAGGCGTAAAAAGAGCATGACAGAGAGAGAGAGAGGGGGGGGGAAGATGAGTGGAAGGTGGCCTGTGAGCGCTGCAGGAAACAGATACTGCGGCTCACAGTTTATGATCTGTTTACACAATCAGCATTATGAGCTGTTTAGTGAAAGCTGTGTCATAAAACGGTCCAGAGATTCAAAATCATGTTCTCCCCTCACAGTGGAAATCAAATCAAAGACGTGCTACTTACTCAGAAATCTGACACAGTGTGTTCTGTCACCTTTATTCCTCTGCGCGTTGGTGTGTGTGTTCGGATATGTACGTGCACACGTGCACTTATAGGGAACAAACCGGCAGATTCAAAACTGGAACTGGATTGAAAACTGTAACGAAAACCCTTATTTATTTTCTGCTCTATTTATTCAGCATCATCGACATGAGTCAAATAGTGTTATTGAAGTGCCATGCACCGTTTATTCATCATACTAATGTAAATTACATCTTAACACAGATCTGAAAGAGACACACAGAGAAGACTTGCACCTATTACTGTATTATTATTATTATTATTATTATCATTATTATTATTATTATTATTATAATTCTCATATTATTGCTCTTATATCCCTCCAAGAGTTCTTAGCTGTTATATGTGCCATGTGCTTTCTAATAGCTGACTATTTTGTATGTCCTAGGAGCACACACTGAAGGATAACCTCTGTAACAATGTGTAATGCAAAAGCTTTTAACATAGACCCTTGTTATCGAGCAGAGTTGCACAGTCGTAGAGAAGATTTTTTCCGTTTTCCTCTCAGTGCTTTCGATGTGCCGTAACGCTCTCTTTTCATCCAGGCTATGTAGACAATAAACCGTGCATGCAAGTGACGCTTCGATAGTTTATCCTAACCGCCCGCCATGCCAGCGTTTGGCAAGCCTCCGCTGTAGACTTGTGATTTTTTGTGTTGACTATTTACTGTAAAACCTTGAATAGAATGTGTAACGATGAATGACGAGCGTCCTCACGATTTACACGAAGGACTCTCAATTAAAAAGCCATTCAATCAATATCTGTGCTGGTTCAAGCTGACGGTGTATCATAAGTAATATGATATGACTTTCAAACCGTATTGTTTCCTTTTTACTGGTCTGTTTATTTTCAATGAAATGATACTTACAACATGATGAAATAAAGTGTTTTCATTGTAAATAAATCACAGAGTTCTGTGTGTTTGTTCATGTCACTTTATAATAACCATCATTAATAAGCAATAAGTATTTACTGAAGTTTAAGCGGGGGGGAAGTAACTACTCAAATGTCTGTAATTAAGTCATTTTTGGGGGTACTTGTACTTTTTCAAGTATGCACTTTTACTTGTACTTTAGTCTGCATCACACCATGTAATCTACTTAGTTACTTTTAAAATGAGTACTGAGTGCAATACGACTTAATATCCAAACCTTTCATCTACATTTTTGTAACCATAAAATACTATCTGATCACAAACTGGCCAATGACAACCTCGACATTCGGACAAAAACACAAAATGGGAGTAATCTAGACTGAAAATTTACAAGAACAGAAACCCCTTGGATCGAATGCCGCTATTGATAATTCATCAAACATCAATGGTTTCACTTCACTCCTACTTGAGTACAGATCTTCAGTCATCTTTCCACCGCAATTTATCATTTTTCAATGATGGTTTTGATGAAATGTTACTTTTTTTTCTATGAAGAAGAAAAAATTATAAAACAGGATACTGCAAAATAGATATATCACATCATACATGGCAGCCAGAGCATGCATTTGTTTGTTTGTGTGTGTGTGTGTGCGTGTGTGTTGTAGGGGCGTGTGTTTAGTGTGAAACTTGCTTGTTTGCTGTGAGAGAAAAAAAGTAAAGAAGAAGAAAACTAAGGAAGACAAAAGGAAGGAATTGTTGCCAGAATAAGAGCAGGATGGATATCAAAGTGAACACTGAAGAATTCAAAATACCTGACATTTAATAGTAACATGACCCAGCAGCATCTCTTTTGTGTTAGGAAACTCTCAGTTCCAGATTGACAGGGACCCCGATGACGATGTTTTATCAATCCTTTATTCCGTCTGGGCTCAATTCCTCTTTTTATCTCTCAAGGTCAAACACAAAAATATACTCAGTGAGGTAGTTAGTGTCTGCAGCGCCGCGAAGGTAACTGAGCAGGATCATTACAACATACAGGGACGTAAAAAAGCAGAATCCATGCTGTCTGATTGTTCCCATCCTTTACATAAACAATTTCTGCCATCTGGTACCGTCGTCAGATTCTCCACTATCTAAAACCCACAGATTCAAAACATTCCTTTACACCCTCTGCCATCTTCTTTCTACACTCGAGGAGGAAAAGGTAGTTATTTGCATAATGTTTCAAATGTATTCATCCTAAATGAACGTATGCATCTCGCTGCTGCAGGGGACACATGAGGTTCTTGATTGATGGATACGCTTTTATGTGACTGTGTGAAACCACGGGCTTTAATACGCCGCTATACTGACTTCCACTTTTCTGGGATGGCTTTGCACAAGAGTTTGTTCATTGGCTGCTGGGATTAGAAAGCTCTGAGGCCCACAGTCAGCAGTTTCGTTCGCCCCAAAGGTGTTGGTGGGGGGGTTGAGGTCAGGGCTCTGCGCGGGCCAGTCGAGTTCTTCCACATCAAACTGAGACAAAACATTTCTTTATGGACCTCGCTTTATGCACTGGGACATTGAAAGCAGGATTGTTGCCTAAAGCCTCACTGGGTGCAACAAGATTCCCATGCTTTGGATTTTTAAAGGTGCACTGTGTAGTGTTGGGGATACATTTTTAAACGTAAGAAAATAAATCTTAGTTGACTGGCTTCTTGGCTGGATAACCTGAACCTTTTACATTTTTTACCTCTGAGTAGCCACTGTTATAGCTTTAACCACTGGTAAATAAACACTGTTCTGTTGTCATTTCCCTTGAGGACAGCTTGTTTAATGAGTAGCAGAAAGACAAAGACAAAATATCTCAGTTTGTTTTATTACCTTCTCTATTTAGCAAATGTTTCCTTTCCGTCTTTAAATTTTCTCTTCAAAACTACACAGTGCACCTTTGAGGGTATACGTCACACAAACCAGGACACACAACCCCAAGCCAAAAGTGCGTCCACATACTTTTGGCCATATAATAGAGGACATTCGGTTTCTTTTTTGTCCATCATTGTCCTAACAACTAATCTTACATGTGTAATACAAGTTTCTGTCCACTTGGTGGCAGCATAGTTTCAGTATTTGTTAAACTACTGTGATAGAAACTTATTTCCTGGCTCTACTGTCTGTGACATTTATATGATTCTGAAGTCTGATGTGCCTTATTTAGAGTTCCCTTGACACAAAGTGATAGCTTTAATAATCAGACAAGTTTGTGCAACACTGAGGAATGACTTTATTTTATTTTACCCCAATTTACATCAGAAAGGGCCAGAGTACATAAAGGACAGCAGCTCCAGAGAGTTTGCTGTTAATTCAGTTTATCTCGAAAAATAATTATCTCGAAAAGTATGTCGTCTACTCTACGCGCTTACAGAAAAAGCTGAGGTGGGCCTAACTGCCGAGAAAAATAATGGATGACATTTACTCACAGGATTAAGCTGAAAGTTTTGTTTCTGAGGGGATGAAAAATGGTCAGAAATGACACAAACGAACGAGAGCTGCAGCGTCGAGTGAAGGTGAGTCTCTGCTGCTGGCACCGCCGCTGAGAGAATATAAAATCAAGCAGCCTCCCGCCTGAGGGAAAACTTAGAGAAAATCTACAAGTTGGCACATGCATTTTGGCTGAAAACACCCTCATCAGCTACACATGCAATTTGCATATTATCCTCTATTATTTGCATCCGTTCTCCTCCAGACAGTGAGTTGGTGAGGTTGCTCAGGGCTCAGTGGTTTGTCAGGAGAGTAGATTTACTGCAAAGCGCACCACTATCATGCCCAGACATCGTTCCATCTGCACTTACCTGACACAGATTTAATTAGGTCATTTAGGCTCATTTAAAGAGGCTCCTTCTCAGACAAGATTCGCTCAAGAAGAGACAGGGGAAAGTGAGGGAAGGAAATCAGAAAAACTGCTCCGGATTTCTCTGTCATTGCATCAAAAACCAGACCAGATACAATGAATACATAATCAAACAGCACGCGACGGGGGCAGCACACCAGAGCTTCCAGTGCATGTGTCCAATTAGCATAACATGCTGGCTGGCTGTGTGAATGACAAGACAGACAGAGGGAAATATCAAAACATGCCTCCTTGTTGTCAGCTCTGACACATAATCAAAGAGAGGAAGATTCTCTACAAGCGGGTGTTACATTACGTTACACTGTGATGTTTTGGCAGGAGGAAAATTTAAAGTGCAGTGTGGAGCGTGTGCGTGTGTGGCTGCTGGTCAGGTCTGATACTCTCCATTAACCCTGGAGTGTGTGTGTGTGTGTGTGTAGACGGGTGAAGACACAGGAGGAAGTTAAGGGACGACCAGTTCTGAGTTCAAACTAACTTTGTAAAGCAAAATTTGGAAATGCTTCAATTCCTCAAGAGCTGTGTGTGGGCCTAAATCTGCATCTTTCCGTCTCAGCCACCAACACAGGAAGTTCTACAGGCCGGATTGTTGATTTTTTTCCTCCCATACATTCACACACATTAGGTAAAGAGAGAAAAATTGCCCGCTGTAGTGCCACTTCACTACCTTGACCGGGCCGGCCTTCTCTCGCTCTGCCTGCATGTGAATGAGTCTGGCAGCAGCTGGGCCTCCATTGATATGTGTGTGAGGAAGGTGGGGAGGTGTCTCCTCTGTGTGTCTCTCTAACTGGTGGTGGTGGAGGAGGAGGAGGAGGAGGAGGAGGAGGAGGAGGAAGAGCTAAAAATTAAAAAGAGTAGGAACGGATTGTACTGACACGTTGACTCATTGAATGCAAATGAGCCCTGTTGTCTCGCTCTCCCTCCGTCTCCCACTATCAGGCGCTCTCTGTTGACGCAAGACAAACGGAGATTTTATGGGCAGGGCAACAAACACAAGTCACATGAGCTGATGTATATGAGCCGATGAGAGCTGTGTCTGTGCTTTAAACGCAGTGTGTGGATGACCATCAAGGAAATCTGGCTTTAAAGGTCCTGTTTATAAGAAAAAGTTTCTTATAAACAGGACTCGGCCAACACTGAAGCTTTGGGAAGGCCACCAACCCGTCCTACAAACCTTGGTTCCAGTAACTGGCAGACCCACACTGAACAAGCTGGGAGGGTCATTATAAAAATGTATTCCAATATACTAAGAATATGACCTCTTAGAAAATGTGGTTAGTAATGTAATCCAAGTATCACAGTGTAAGAGTAATGTAACTTGGTTTCTTTCAGTCACTGTTGGATTACATCAATGCCAAATTCATTGATAAACTTGTTATCAATGAGATGAATTATGTAGTAGTGTTAACGTGAGTTTGGTTTCACTCCAGACCAGACACTTGTGTAGTGTTGTCGTGGTTACACTGAATTTTTTCCTGTAATTAGTGTACAGTTACCTTTTACCGTAACCTCGCCAAGTCTTCACATGTAAATATATGTAGAATTTATTTCCACAAATACTCTTCGTATGAGTGACTTTTACTTTTTTAATGTAAATTCTGAACAAAGTAAATTATCTGAACTGGGCTCAACTAAGTGTCACATACAGACAGCCATATGAGAGCAAATTGCTATGACTACCCCTTTAATGTCTTGAAGAACTTGAACAAATGTAGGCAGACAGATGTGCACTCGAGTCAACCTGAGTCACCGTTCTGATGACTCGCAACTCGACTTGACAGAAAATAAACGACTTGAGCTCCGACTACACTTGAGACTCTTGACTTCAGACACGATGACTCAAATGACTTGACTGTGTTCCTTTTCTGTTTTCAGTTTACTTTTTTGTTCTTTTTTGGCTGGCTTTCAGTATTCACTTGTTCAAAAGTGATGTGTAGGGAATATTTTTTGTGATAAAGAAGAAACTAAAATAAAAAAAGAAATAAACTAGAATGATAAATAAACATACCTGTGGCCCAACAGTCCCCTTTTGTACTCCCTCATGCACTAGCAACAGAAGTATGCCTGAATTTATTCATAGAGATCCATTAATTATTCCCTTAAGAAATAACGAAAATGTCGAACAATGCCCTATGTTAAGAACATGACAGAAAAATTCTGGATCAGTCACTTAATTCAGATCCACACAAAAAGTTAATGGGGTCTATTCTGGGCCGAGACCCATCCTCTGTCAAAGTTTCATGGAAAATAATGAAGTACTTTCTTGTATTCCTGCCTACAAACCAACTGACCAACAAAGAAACAGACATACGGACATGGGTGAAAGCATCTATTTCGCTTTATATAAATAATTATCAAACAAAATGTGTAATGAACAGGTTCGATAAACTAGCTTATAATATCATCATTAGGAATACCTTAACTAAAGACTTGATTTGCTTTCTTTGAACAGGGCTTCAACCATAATCTCACATATCAATACTGTCAACCAACACAAGCCCACTCGTAGAAATGTTTGACCAGCCACCAAAACATGTTTATTTTCTCTGTATGAAGATTTAAATGCTCTGTCAACACTTTCATGAATATAATTACACTGGAGAAAACGATCATTTTTCAAACAAGCCGAAGCAAAATCATGCAAAATCACCAACTTCGTCTCATTTTTCCTCCCTCATCGCTCCTCATCTTCTCTCCTTTTCTCTCTCTGCCAAGCTTAATCTTTTTGCATCTTCTGGCTAATCGACCCCAAATAATTGCCACGAGCGCCTCGTTCAGCAGTGGGGTGCACACAAACACAGCACAACCAGCAAAAACAAGAACCCCCGTCACTTTGGCTGTCGCTCGCTCAGTTGCCCACAGGGGGCGCTATGGATTCAGGTTTGAGAGTTGGTGGCCCCATTATTACAATTTAATGGTTTATGTGTGTGAAGAGGCAATGTTCCTCTCTCTCTCTCTCTCTCTCTCTCTCTCTCTCTCTCTCTCCCCCCTTCCTCCCAGCAGAAAGCTGTGTGCTACTCTTATCTAGCCAGACCTGCTGCAGGAGCCAACCTGCAGTGCATTAAACAAGCCACCACCACTGACACACACACACAGTCGAATACACACAGAGAGGCATGTGTATATATGTGTGTGTGTGCGTGTTTGTGTGTGTGACTGTGGAAATGAACAGAATAATGAGAGAGGAGCGACAGTCAGAGACAGTTAAGGGAAAAAGATGGAGAGTTCATCAGGAGGATTGATTGGACGGTCTATTATAGTGTATATTTGTGAACAATTCATCTCAGAGAAGAGGCACAGAGAAAATGATAAAAATGCAACGTATCCGTGCTCTGGAAAGTGACCTGGAGAGGAGAAGATTTAATAAAGAAGAAAGAGAAATGGTCCTCATGGAAATGTGTGAATTAGCCTTTCAAAAGATATTAAATATGAAAGGCGCCACAGTTAAATGATAGTTTAAGTAGATACAATGAAGTATATTGTCATCGTGCTTTATTTAAAGGAGGAATATGTGAGTTAAAAAAAATGTAATATGAGGGACCAACAGTTTTATAATAAGGATGCAATATAAGCTAACATGCTAACCAGCAAGTCCTGCTCCAAAGCTCCACAATCCCCCGGTGCTCTGAAATCCGATTCTGTATTGCTAGCTGCACAGCTAACTGAGCTAATGAGCTCACAGCGAATACAGTTTGCAGCAGCAAATCAGCTAGAAAACCCTCTCACACATTAGCTCATGAACAGCTTCATTTTCTTATTGCGTTATTTCAAAGTGTGTACATCTAATGAATCGAAAACCCACGTTTAATGCTTTAACATCTCGTTAATAACAAATCGTGAGTGACTAACGTTAGTTTTGGTGAACTGATTCAATTTTTAAAGAAACAAGTTTACCCAAAAACTGGCAGGTAGTCTAAGATAGCAAAGACGCTAGTAGCATAGCAATATACATGAAGTGAAGACACATGTCAAAAAGGTCGTGTTCAACATGTTTAACTATAAATTGACAACAGAAAAAAAACAACAAGTTTGCCGATTTCACTCCACAATGCGAATCAACATGCCAGTTTCCTACCCGGTAGTGCCTGTTGTCGTTACGGTCCATTTGTTTTTTTAATTTGACTTGTTGCCCCTTTAAAGAATAATGCCACACCTGATCTGATGGGTCTTTTTTTCTTTGTGCACATGGACAAATCACAGAGTTAGCCAGGTGTCAAACCTGTCAACTTTGCTGCCATCTGACCCATGCCAACTGTGTGTGACAAGTGTCAAAATGAATGTGGTCCTGTGTCAGATCTGCTTTGACGTGGTGAAAAGTTTTGGTGGGTTGGTCTCCATCTCTGTCAGTCGCTTTGTTCCCCACACACACACACACACACACACACACACACACAGAGCGATAAAGAGAGAGAGAGAGAGGGGAAACATCCACCACAGCGGACATGGTTGGAGCACTAACTTTATTTCAACACGACATTTGTGATAAAAGCTGCAAACGAAGATTCAACCAGAGCTTTAACATGTCAAATCAGGAGTCCGAGCACATTTCCTCCCTCTTTCTGTGTCTTTAACAGCCACGCACGTACACATGGGGAGACAGACATGTACATACAGCACGGATGCTACCCGGACTATTAAACTCCAAGCTGCCCGACACGCCACTCTCTCCAAACTAGGCGCACAGGCATGAGCGGCCGGTTTCAAGCTGCCCTCTCTGTGAATTGATTCTACTATGAGCCTACACGAATCTCTGCTCTCAGAGGCGGGGGTGGGCGACGGAGATCACCGCGTCCAGTCCGGCTCAAAACATCACTGAATGTCACACAAGTAGAACTATAAGTGTTGACATATTACCGTCATTGTGTTCGTTTCGCTGCATCTGAAAGAGGACACGTTTCAAGCGGGGTTCGTGGTACCTCGCGGATTCGGCCACCCCCGCGCCGCTCAGTGGAACGGTCCACAATTTATTCCAGGGAAAGACTGACAGTTTTTTGGGTCATGAAGCAGCTGTTCAAGTCAGCGGCCGGTCCCCCCTCCGCTGGAATAAGAAATTAGTCCATTTTAAAGTAAATAACTAAAGCCTCTGGCCGATAAGAAGGAATTATAGAATGGTGTGCAGGCTCAATTTGACGGAGAGAGAGCCCCCAAAACAGTTAAATCCAATAAATATGATTTTTTTTCTTCCACCCCTCCTCCGTCAAATTATTAAACACACTGGTGTTAAAGTTAGGCCAAGTTATTATCAACACAAGGGAAGATGGCTGTATAGCATTTAAGCAATTTACTCCCATTATAGAGGAATTACATTTGCAAGGTTGTGATAGTAACAATCTGGTTTTAAAGTGAAATGCACACATAATGAGGTAAAATTAAAAACAAATTTCAGCCGTTTGAATGAAATTGTAGCACCCTGAAGGTCATGCTTGTGTGAGGTTTAATTCCTAATTGTCAGAAGTGATTTCCAGAGTTACTGATCATGATACTGTTTTGTCATCACATCTCCGTTTGTGTCAGTTATTGCTTTACTTAGCTGGACAGTAATTTGATGCATGACATGGCAGTGTTTATATAATTCCATTCATTTAGGTTTTTATTAATTTTTCAACAATCTGTGGGTCCCCAGTCAACCTGCATTTAGTTGTACTGTGGGATTTTTTTTTTTTTTAACCAAACCTGGGGGAGAACATGCAAACTTCACACAAGGGGACCCAGTTGGGATTTGAACCCAGGACCTTCTTTCCTGTATGAACTGGGCACAACATAATGTAAAAATGTCTTGGGACGTTTATCCTGTCCAGTACAGCTGTGAATCACAATGTTGTTCCAATAATCATCAAAACATATTTCTTTTAAAACTTTCAAATAAAAACTAAATTTGCATTGCCGGAATCACTTTAAACATTTTGCTGGGAAACAAAGACTTTTGTTGCATCACCAATAGGATGCACAACTTCTTTTCTTAAAATAATCAAACAAAGAATCGTAAATAAGTATATCATATCATAAGTCATAGGGTGTTATAATTAATTAAGTCAAATAGGAATCTTCAATTCAAAATAAATCAGGAAACCAATATGTGACCGTACGTCAGCAGGCTAGACAGCTTTTTTAAGTCATTCATGTGAGAATATTCACGATTATTCCAATAATGACAATGAACCACGATCATCTTATTGTGTCGTTTATCGCGATCCTCGTTTAGATCTTTTATCGACCGATCCCTTTCGCAACCGCACGTCCCCGCTGGTGTTCGTACATTTCTTAAGTAATTTTTTTGCACTGTGGCTTATTAGACATCCTCACACAGAATTAATACATTCGTTGTACAAAACGGTAGTTAAGTCACTTATCTTTTTGACCTTTCACAGCAGGTGCCATGTAAGACTTTCTGTGTAATTAATTCCTTCTCGCTTTAAACAAATACCACCTAACACCTTGAATCTATTAGCTGAATGATTCCAGATTTTTGAAGGGCTGCACTTAGTGGCTATGAGTTTGCAGATTGTGCCAACATATAATTAAGTTTCATGAAGCCTAATGCACGCTGTATGAGATTAGCAATTTGTATCCTGAGATGGTTTTCATTTCATTTCTGTATGCGAGGGAATGTGCTGCAGTCTCCTCATTTTTTCCGAAAATACTGCGAGTGGTTCATAAAGTTTTTCTGTGAGATAATGTCGAGATTTAAATCAAGTATAGGCCTGGTGTGTGTCACAGATTATGTTTTTTATAAAATGTGAAGACCTATGCTGTAAAGACTGCTGAATCCAGCATCAGCGGAGCCGTTTGGTGGAGTGTTGAAAATGAAAAACATGACTCATTTTTAATCTCAGTTGAATTATTTCGACTAAAAACACAAATTTACTGCCATTAAGTGAAAACTGCTCTCATATATAACTATTACTGTAATGAAAGCTATGTTTACAACTTAAAATTAATGGACTCAATGACTTTATTAAAATGTGATGAACAGTAATTGACTAAATTAACTTGAAGAATGGTGCATAGGCTTACATAAGTGTACAACACATAGAACATAACAATAACACCAGCAGCAGTCATAGCCTAGCCTTTTATGTAAAATACTACCAGATGGTATATGATGTCCATGTGGGCAGATGTAGTCTTGTAATCTGCATATCTTAAAGAAAATATACATTTCATTAGTGTCATCATCGTCTGTCTTGTGGCAAAAATGAGACCCTGAAATCAAACCAACTCTGCATGATAAAAAACATAAATAGAAAAAAAGCGAGTATCTGTTGAAAAATCAACTACTTTTCTTTGTTTATCTTTAATTAATCATGTAATAAAGCCTTGTGTATTGTGTGACACAGGCTTAATTGTGAAGGAGTCAGAGCTGTTAAACGGGTTTGTATTTACACCGAACCCCATTCACGTTTCCCACTAATTCCTCCACATCATCCTGCTTCTAATTCCATTCATTTATCTTACCCATTCTTCCATTTCATCTTCTCCTCTTACCTCGTCCACCTGATCCATTTGTCTCTCTACTTCTACATGTCTCTCTCCCTCCGCAGCACTCTCCATCTGTTGGCCGTCCTCCATCTCTTCTTCCAGCTCCCCCACCACCCCACCCCACCCTCCCCACCCTCCCCACCCCTTCTCCTGTCTGCCCAGAGTCACCAGTCATCCACCAGCATGCATGCGTTCCTCCTCTGCTCATAATGGAGATCATATGTTGAAACCAGCTCTGAAACCCAACACTGGACGTCCACATCAAATAAAACCTGCTGTCAGCAGCGGGGCCTGGCTCTGCCAAGGGGAGTGAAACCATATCTGTGTCGGCCTCACCAACACGCCATAAAATGGAAGCCCGAAAGACCAACAGACAGACCACACCTCTCTGGGAGACATTCCATTACCCCCCTGCAAAAGTACAGTTTTTGTCACATATTGGTTGAGGTGAGGTTCAATCCTCTGAGGTGAAGTTTTCAACCCTTTTTGCCTGCAAAGGTTTGAAGCTGTCAGTAATTTTCGAAAAAGATGCACTCCAGTGTGATGTGAAAGCCATTTGCGTAAGTGCATGAAGGTTCAGGGCTCGTCATTTTAAAAACACTGTCTCTGCGGTTACGTCATCCTTGTGGCATCCTCAGAAGTCATCTGATACTCTTGTTCATTGCATTACCTTCCTTCTTTGTCTGAATACATGGATTTTCTGTGCTGCACAGAGTAAAGTTGCTTAGCCTGGTGCGTCGAGTTGACTTGCGAAATGTGCTAATTTCAACTCGGCACTGCATGGCAGTGATTTGACTTTGAGCATTGCTGAACTACAAAGGTGCATTGGACTGTGAAAATGACGTCAATACATATGGGCTGATTTCTAGAGTTAGTGACCACCCGATCCAATATCGGTATCTGATGCCAGTACTGACGTAATTCATTCATCGGATTGATTCACTTATTGGAGGTCACCGATCCAGATTCCATAGTCTGATGTGTCTATTAACTGATTTCTGCAAACCACTGATACATCCAGGTTTGCACGTCATAGGCATCATCATCATGTGCTATACTGACATTTGTAAAAAGGTATTTGTAAGTGTGAAACTATACCAAACACCAGATATTTTTCATGGGAAGCCATTTCCAACTGTGTTTGTGGCAACAAAACCAGGTGTGTTTTTAAAGAGACCTCAGGGCATTATTTTAATCTAAACCACAATGTTTTTCTGACCCTGATCCGAGTGTTTTTTTTGCCTAAACCTAACCAAACCATAAGCACACTGTCAAGACGAGAGAGAAATAAAAAACATGACCCAAAGAAATGTAAAGTTTTAACTTATCAGTGATTTGGCAGAAACAATTTCTGTTTCTATTTCAGACAAAAAGGTGTGCTAACCTTAAGAAGTCTAAAACGGTAAACTTATGAATGCGTATAATCTGCCAAAAATCAGTGTTTCAGTGATCCCCCTGGGACTTCCTGTGTGGTGTTACACACGTGTCCCGCGGCCAACCACCCACCATATACCGCTGAGGCAGCATCATCACCATTTCTCAGCAGATATGACTGAGATTGAATTGCCCTTCCAGTCCCCGTGTCTGAGCAGCAGAGATAGAGATCCAGCGTAAGAGCCAGAAGATGGATGGAGCATTGGCGGCGATGGTACTGCTGTTGGGGGAAGGTGGAAGCCGGAGTGTCCTGTTGTTCGTCAAGTAGCTGAGAGATCAGATGCTATCGGGCCAGGAAGTGTCTGCTCTGCCCGGCTCCATTCTGCTGCACACAGCGGCTAGTTTACGTAAAGGATAAACAGTGACCCCGGGGTTGTAATCCACTAACAGGCCGAGCAGGAGCTGTGTGGATTACTGGAGGCTAACTGCAGCCTCTCCACTTGTTTTACACCTCAAGAGGATCCTAATTGAGCTAAATCTTATTATTTATGGCTGGCTATGGAGACGGTAATCAGAGAGGCTGGTGTGTCTTTAAACAGATCAGTCCGGAGCTGCGTCTGTTAATGCCAGCATGTGCGCATGTGCCTGGCACACACATACACACACACACGCACACACACACACACACGCATGCGCACGCGCACGCACACACACACACACACACACGCGCGCACGCACACACACACACACACACACATACGCACACACACATACGCACACACACACACTCACACATATACAGATTCAGTTTCCAGGTTGCTCTCATGAGAAGACTTAGCAGTGGGAGGGGAAATGTTCGGTGGTCATTAGAGGCTCCAGTACGCTCATCATCACATGTGAGAGTGTGTGTTTGTGTGCGCATGAGAAATAGCAAAGGAAATCAGACGATGGTATTCTTGCTGTAGACACAACGTATCCGGAGAAAAGGGACATCACTGTCACTTGCAAATTACAGATTTAATATTTTCATAAAACAATAGCTAACGATATATTTTTCCACTCCTTTTATTTCGCTCTGATTTAATGAAGCCAGCTGATGTAGATCCAGAATATTCATTTTAAGCAGCTACCTTAGACCAGCAATTTCCCGTGTTATTAAAAGGCAGGGATCGCTGATATGAAGATATGAAGTTTCATAGCTGGCTGATATGAGAATTATGAATGGCGACAGAGGGCAAGAGCTGACCCCGTGTGGAGCCATGGCGCTGAGGGGTCTGCAGCTCCATCGGTAGACAATAGGGAAGAGACACTCTAAGAGCAGTTCATATAAATGTCACGCTTTTCTAGACTGCTAATAAAACAAGAACAGGGCTCACAATAAAGACGGAGAACGAGAGAAATTAAGAAAAGCAAAGAAAGAAGAGGAAGAGAAGAGGAGTTTGTTAATATATTTCAGACAAAAGGGGGAAAAAAGGTATCAGACCGAATGGCGTTGGAGAGATTTTGCAAAGATTCTGAGATGGTTCGGATGAGGCGATGTGGAGCAGAGTGAAGGAGAGAGAAAGAAAAAGAAAGAAGATAGACGGTGGTTTGGGGAGTTTAGGAACCTCTCAACCATATGCATTTCTATGTCTGCAATATACATGCAAATGGCGGCATGCATGAGCGACAGAAAAGCAAGGAGAGCGATGGTTTTTTTTCTTTTTTTTTCAGAGGCACATTACCCTGAACGATGCCAAGCTCCAGCCTACCTCCACCCGTCAACACAAAACACAGCTGCAGACGACACCGGGCATTTAACTCTTAAAGTTGGTATTTTTTCCCCCTGTCAGTCTTCCATCTCTGAAAAATCCCAATCTGTATTCATGACTGCAGGTTAAGTCATGGCTTGTGTTCAAAGAGTTATTTTAACAGACAATTAGATTTATTTTGTCAACACACATACTGAGAAAAGAACAGAGATAAAAGAGGATTTAGAGTCGGGGAGAGATGGTAAAACAGAGAGGCAGACAGACAGATCTCGGTTCCTGTAGGAAGGGGGACCTGGCTTTGATTTTGGCACCTAGCTCACACAGCTACAAAGGAGTTCCGACGCAGACATGGAAAACCCAGGGAGACATAAAGCCCCCCAAAGAAGGATTTCTGTTTTTAAGGTGCCGATCGGGTCGCTGAGTGGCTGACTGTCTGGAGCAGATGTTTTACTGTGACACATGAATGCTTGAGAGGACGTTTTACTGTCCATTTTACATCGATGTACTTGGCCAGGAACGGGAGAAATACAATATGTCAGAATGTGTATGTGTGTGCTCTTGTAATTCAATCTGTGTGGAGAACTGCTTGAGTTTAGCGTCTGAGAGGAGATTGTTGGGAAAGCGAGGCATTTTGACCTCTCTACACCCCTTAATAGATATAAAATGCAGAAATTCTGATTTATATATTTTTCATATATGTTTTTTGACTTGTACTTACATTATCTCAAATGTTTCCAACAATGTTCAAACCCACAGAAATAGGAAACAGTGAGTTTCATTTGGTTACCTGTCGCTGCCTCCGGGACTGGGATGTCAGCGAACGAGACTAAACTTAGAACAGATGCGACTTTAAGACATCACCTCATCTGTGAACTTTGAGTCAGATTTCCGTTAGCAGAAATGTAATGGTGTATTAAACGAGCCGATCGTTTGTGTTGTGTGTGTACTCACTACATATCCGATACAACAGCAGACAGCAAAGACTTGCTCTCTTCTTTTTCCCTTCTCCTCTCTGTAATGTTAGAGTCACCTCTGCTAATCATTGCTGCAGTCAGGTTGATAAACAGGAGTGAAGGTAACCACATTTTTTTTTAATCCCAAAAGTTCAAAAGTAATCTCTGAGTTCAACGGTTCTGGATCAGAGCAAAATTCGAACTCCAGGTGTTTTTTTATTCCGAAAGGTCTGACTCTGCACCCGTTTTGCTTTGATAGAGGGTAAGATTAGAATCAGGTTTAGGTTTAAAGTTAATGTGAGGGTTGGGGTATGCTTGTCACGTAAATGACTCCACAACACATTTGTCCCCCTTTTCCCCCAGTTATTGCTTTTATAAATGGAATCACGGTCAATACACAGAAAATACACACAAAAAACATTTACAAAACAACTGTCAATTAATAAAAAAAATGTAATGTAAGATAGTTGATTTCGTGAGTATTCACCGTTTATGTCAGTATGTTGTAGACGCACCTTTGGCCACAATCACAGCACTGAGTCTGTGTGGATAGGTCGCAATCTGGCTTGCACATCTGGGCACTACAATTGTACTCCATTCTTCTTTACAAAATTGCTCAAGGTCTGTCAGGTTGCCCACGGATTGGGTGTGAACAGCCTTTTTCAAGTCCAGCCACAAATTCCATATTGGATTGATGTCTGGGCTTTGACTCTGCCACTCCAGAACATTGACCTTGTTGTCTTTAAACCATTTCTGTGTAGCTCTACTGTGTGCTTCGGACCATTGTCTTGCCGGAAAATAAATCTTCTCCCAAGCTGTAGCTCTCTTGCTCTTGAATGTGGTTGTCCTAAAGGATTTTCCATATATATATTGATGCATTCATTTTACCCTTTACCTTTACAAGCCTTCCAGGGCCTGCGTCCGAGAAGCACCCCCACAACATGATGCTGTGATGGTGTGTTTGTGGTGATGTGCTGTGTTTGGTGTCTGCCAAACATAACATCTAGTCTGATGTCCAAAAACCTCCATTTGGTCTCATCAGGCAAAAGAACCTTCTTCCTTGGATTCTCCCACATGCCTTTTGTTGAACTCTTGCTGAGATTTAATGAACTTTCTTCAACAGTGGCTTTCTCTTTGCCACCCCTCTATGAAGCAGATTGGCATATGTGCCATATTCCTTGCATTTCTTAATGATAGATTTAACTGAACCCCTGGGGATGTTCAGTGACTTGGAAATGTTTTTGTATCCATCTCCTAACTTATACTTTTCAATAACCTTTTCAAGGAGTTGCCATGCAATGTAATGTGGTGTAATTGTAGCCAGGAATACCGGTTAACCAGTGACTGGACCTTAAGATACAGGTGTCTTTATCCTACAATCACTTGAGACACATTCACTGCACTCAGGTGATCTTAGTTTCACTAATTGTGAGACTCCTGGCTGATCCTCTGTTGAAATAGGTCAGTCATTTTAAAGGGGTGAATACTTATGCATTTATCTATTTCATATTATACGTTTTTAATTGATTTGACATTACTTTATAGAAATGTTTTTTCACTTTGACATTAAAGATTTTTCGCTTTTTTTGTCAAGAAAGCCACATTATATTGACCATGATTCAATTTATAAAATCAATAAAAGGGAAAGCATCCCAGGGGTGAACACTTTTTATAAGCACTGTGGATACACATTAGACCGCAAACCCCTAATTTCAGAAGTTAGGGTTATTAATATTATTAAAATTGTGTAGGTTCCGGTTGTGCAGCTTAAACAGCTCTGACCGTCAAGGCATGATCATTAGACCTCTGGGGGTGTCCATTTGTAGCGGATATTTTGGTTCCTGTATGTTGGGGGGTGGGACCCCCCATAGATTGGACTTGTTCCAGCAAATCCCACATCTGCTCAACTGGTTGGGATCTGGGGAATTTGGAGGCTCGTTCAACGCCTTGGGTGGTTTGTTGTGTTCTTCAAGCTGCTCCAGAGCAGTTTTTGTGGTGGGCTAGACCGTGTGGTCCTGCTGGGTTCGACTGCCTTCAGGGAGTGCCATTGCCATACAGGGGTGTTTTTGGTCCACAAAGGTGTTTGGATGGGTGGTGTGTGTCAAGTGGCATCCATATGAATGCCAGGACCCAAGGTTTCCCCACAGAACATTGCATCGTAACAAGATGATCATTGTGGTAGTCTTAATGTTGTGGCTGAACTTCATTTTGTTTCTTGTTGATCCAACTTCCAAAATTGTCATAGAAGTTAAAATACTGCATTCCTCCTTTTGCAGGGGACTCCGACAACCTACTCAAGTAACCCAGTTCTAAAACCACTGCTTCATCTCATTAAGGGTCCTCACAAGTACCGAAGAACAAACATATGAGAATTCCGTGTTCACTTTGGCACCTGTTATTTTGCCAGTACAGTGAACAGAACCCATTCAGCTAGCACTGAGCCAGTGTTTTGACACCACCTGATATATGCAAGGCATTCATCTTCACACACATCATTTATCAAATGTTGAGTGGGCTTTGATTTGTTTGTGTGCTAAATAAATGGTGATATTTAGCCACACTAGTGGTGCTGGGCTTCTCCTCTATAGTTAGGATAATGTGTATGGATCAGGATCTCCATTGACTGATTTTTTTTTAATGTCTAAACAAACTAAATAAACAAAACGTCTTTATTTTCATCACTGAATAAATTGAATAAACAAACTGACCTTCCTCTGAGATCAGCTTGTTATTCAGTTATGGAAAAAGATTTCTAAGTTTGGTGCAGAAGTAGAATTGACTACCTGTCAAATTCATACTAAAAAACAAACAGAACAGCATATCACCAGAATACCTGCTAACTGTAGCTGCTGTTAGCTAGTTAGCTTGTTTAGCTGTGCATCTAGTGGTCCAGACTGGGAACTTGCAGCACCAGGGTGGTGTTTTTGTTTACGCAACTAGCACAAGAGCTTTGGGCTGGAATGGGTCGGGGGTTAGCATGTTAGCTTCAGTAGATATCTCTGCAACACAATTCAAAGATGCCATAACATCAAAACTGTTATTTCATCACATCTGTTGATAAATTTAGTTAATTTTTTAATGTTTTCAATGAAAATTCTTGCATATTGCACCTTTATTTAAAAATGTGTTTTTCACACTTTACCTACTATTTTCTAAATATAGTGGTATAAAGCATATTTTTTTCTCTAATGAGTCGTCTTAATCTAAAAATAATGTAAATAGTGTTTAGTGATGTCTTTTTTAGCATTACACATACAAAGAGATTTGAAAAGGACGGCTACAAAAAATGCTATTTGTCGGCACTTGATGGCATGGCAACATACAGCACAACTCTACACTGTGAGCGTGTAAACTGTGTGTGTGTTTGGTTGTGAGTCAGTGTGCGACATGGCTGTGTACAGTAGTGTGAGCGTGGCTTCATAAACACAGAGGTGTTAGAGCAGGAGTTTAAGAGGGTGGAGAGGTGTGGAAGAAGGGGAGCCAGTGTAAATGTTTGTCCGAGAGTGGGAGCTGTAAAAGCATTAATGTATGTCGCACTGTTTGTTTTAAGACCAAAGGCGTGTGTACAAAAAATGTGCATGTGTCTGTGTGTGTGTATGTGTGCGCGTGTGTCTCCTGAAATGGTCTCAACAGCTCTTCAGATTGTATCTCTGTGAGCAAGTGTCTGATTTTTTTTTATACGTGGTAACATGCATGTTCTGTTATCTGCATTGCTACATAATGTTGTGCTGCACCCAGCAGAGAGATTTATTGTTTCTCTTTGTGTGTGTGTGTGTGTGTGTGTGTGTGTGTGTGTGTGTGTGTGTGTGTGTACGTGCATGTGTGTATGCATGCATGTGTGTGTGCAGGTCATTGTGAGAGGAGCTGGCAGCAGTCTCCTCTCTCCTCTTCTCTCCTGCAGTAATCAGTAAGAGTGGAGGCCTTCTCTACCTCTCCCCGCCTGTGGTTTGTTCACATACCGTCTCAGCCGAGCGGGTAGGAATGTGTGTGTGTGCCTGTGTGAGTGTGTGAGTGTGTGTGTGTGTGTGTGTGTGTTCTGGTGTGTCATACCGATTGTGTGCACGGTAATATGTGCCTGCGTTTG
>CAEMYA010000120.1:932165-944708 GCA_903131615.1 Diplodus sargus
CGAAAAGAGAATATTAAAATACACTCCGATGTCCACTATTTGATTTATTTCATGTGGTCACTATTTTTAAACCCTGTATGTTTGTAGCACTTGAACGAGGATGAGCAACGCAGTGAAGTATGTCTGCAATGTGCAGTGTAAATTTCATGTTATCATGAGTATGTGTGGAATCCCGCCCATCAGAGTGAAAACATGTTGCGTCGCACAAGCTGACTTTGCTCGTGGAATAAAGTTATTTGGGAATTCTCAAGTCCATGTTTTGTAGAGCACAAACTATGCTCTAGGTATGGCTCCTGAATGATTTATTGGCCATGAAATTCATTGATCACAGCTCTTCAGAAACATGTAATCCGGCTCAGAGTAGAAAAATCTAACAGCGTGGCTGCCGGGCACGTTTGTGGCCAAATATTCTGTAATCTGTTGTGGTAATTTAATTAGTCAAGAAAGAATGTGATTAATCAAATCAATTAGATTGCACTATGAAAACATAAATCATGTTTCCCCAGTCTCATTATTAACCTCAGGGTGGACGTGTCAGTGTGTGTGTGTGTGTGTGCACAAACATGTGTGCTAGTCCAAGTGTGAAAGTGAGAAAATGTTGGTCTATCCTTCAGCAGCAACCATTTTATCTACAGAGGGTATCCGTCTGTGTGTGCTTGTGTGTGTGTGTGTGTGTGTGTGTGTGTGCGCATGTTGGCGTGTACGTCTAGTGTACACTAGAGAGTAGCTGGAGAGGAGAAAGAGAGGGATAAGCATTTGCAGGCTGCAATTATGGGTAATTTTCCAACAGCAGCAAAATTAAAGCTCCCCAAAACAAAACAAAGAGGGCAAATTTACTCCCTGGACGAGTCTGTCACTGAGGCACACAGCAGAGAGAGAGGGAGAGAGAGAGAGAGAGAGAGAGAGATTACTGCTGTACTTACAAAGCTTTAGGCAGCATCTATTATACAAATATTGACAAGTGACGTCCGTCATGTTGTTGAGTCGGTTTGGTTCATCCGGAGACTCGGGCAGCTTCCTCATCTCTTTCCTTCGGGCCTTGACGGGGAGGAATGTTACTTGGTTGCTATGGCGTCGACCATAATGCAGCGTGCCGCATTAATCTGACCACACAAGCCCTTTATGCTCATGGTTGTATGTTGAATGTACATCCTGATTAGACCTGTGACCTTGTGTACACTGTGTTTGTGCACATGCTAGCTACATATTCATTTATTTCCAAAACTTGTTGACTTTGTGTTTGATCGACAAGCATTTATAATAAACACGTTTTTAAGATGTCGTGCTTTTGGCCAATTTGAAGCTGAAAGCTGAAAAGACAACATTTACGAAAAGAGGGCCTTGTTTCGAAAGTAAGAAAAATGTAATTTAGCGTAAGAAAACAAATATCTGTGCAATGTCTCATCTCATTTTCTCCATATGTGCACACAGGGAGGATACATTCAAAATAAGTAGAGGTAGTGTCATTTAATTTATTTAGTATTTCTGTTTATTAAGCCTGAGATGATCATAGATTGAAGGACACCAGCTCAATAAAGGAAGCAAGTCCATGTCCAGTTGGGAGGCTGCACCATGTTCAAACGTGTCTGTAATAACAAACAGCAGGATGGAGAGAAAAACAACTGGTGAAAAAGTTGGAAAGTAACATTAGAAGTGAGCATTAATGTAGTTCGTGTTTATGTTAGGATGACATACATGCCCACTGCTGTGCTGTAATTGTTGTTATAAGGGCTACAGTCAGTATGCTAAGAAATGAATCATTGTTGAACCTTTTTGTCGTTTGTTCAAACAAAGTGCTGCTGTCTGACCACATTTCAGTGTTTTCATAAAGAAATGCTGAGTGAGAGAATAAAAACTGTGCTACAGCCACTGGTGGCCGGGACTTCGGCTCTCTATTATCACTTCAAAAACTTAAGGGAATTGTGTTTGCCAGCAAATGTAGATACATTCAGCACATATAAAGCAAAGCTAGCATTGTTTGGAACTTGCGTTTCAGATGTTTCAATGGTGCAGCATGCAGATGCCAGACCAGCTCCACTGCCATGGGAGCAGAGGAGAGTGAACCGGGATGGGAGCCATGCTAGCCCAGCTAGTGTCGATCCCCGAGTGCGACCTAACAGGCACGCTTGAGGAGCGGTCCACCATTACTCTCCTGCCTGTTAGGTCGCACTCGGGGATCGACACTTTTTGTCAGCCATGACGGCGGCGCGTCGGAGGTGCTACTGCTGACGTGAGTTGTCCAAAAACCTTCTTTTTAGTAACTCTGTGTACACAAACAATGTTCTCAATGCTCGTGTTCATGTGTAGAGACCCTGGTGATACTACGGGCAAAGTTTCATGTTGTGTCGAGCCTTCGTAGTGTTTTAAAAATAGCTAGCGTAAAAGTGCCCCTGCACCCCATTTAAAAATAAGCTTGCCCAAAAACGAAACTACGGTAGATCTTAAAAGTGCCTCTTTCGCTGTAATTATGCATTTACACAAAGGTTTGACTCATATTCAATCGCAAATAAAGCCTCGGTTGCTTTTTGGCGAGAGTTTCACTTTAATGATCCTCAGTGCTCAAATGCATTCAAAGTTAAAGTACATCATTTCTCTTGAAGACATTTTTTTTTGCTTGAAATAGTTTAAACAAAGTCGATAAGGGCTGAATTTTTGGGCTCTAAATCCAAAATGTTGGTTAAAATGGGGTTAAAAGTTGCCGAAAAGCTCAGTTAAGCAGGGGAACACTGCGGAAACCGTGATTATTCTCTTTGGTGCGACTTCCAGTGATGCCGCTCACATTTCACATTGACCCACTGTTAATATTGATCATATTGATTAGTGGAGCCTCGTGTGTTTGATTTCTAAGGGTTTTGATTTGTGTTAGTATTTGTGGTTAAGGACAGTGAAACACAAGTTTGAGTTAGGCATGCAAACACTATACTGTAAGTAAATAGCCTGTCTTCCAAATGTAGATAAATAAAGTCTCAAGTTCTCACAAGCTAGCTCGGAGAATGTGAAGTAATAGAGGATGAAGTCGGGTAGGTGTGACTCATCCTGTTCTGAGAATCACCAGAGCTGAAATTATAAGCTGGTGTGCATATCAATGAGAACTGAGCTACCATGACAACTCCCAATGATCTGAATATTTCTCACATCTTGTACAGCATACCTTTTTACTGGTTTAGTTTTCACAGTTTGTTGGCGGGGAGCACCTCAGCATTTTTCTTACACACGCTCTGGATACGAAGCGGTAGGAAATGTGAGTATTCTTACAGTTGTATTTTCGGTGAAACAACCCTTTAATTCTCCGAGCGAGGTGATAGCAGAGAGCAGCCTCCGTGCAGAATACGGGTTAATTAACTAAACCTCACAGTGTCGCTGCACAGCTCCTTCCCTTCCTTTCCCTTTCCTTTCTTTTCTCTCCTCTCCTCTCGCGCTCGAGGCCACTTTTATAGTTGATGTTGTTTCCAATGACACCAGAACGACCATCATTAAAAGCCAGCCAGAATACAGCCCACAGTAATCCCATCAAAAGGAAACAGGGTAACAACCTCTGTCTAATCCTTCATTAGCCTGGCTCCTCCCCTCACATCCTAACACCCCCCCTCACCACCGCCACCAAAGTGCCAGTAATTAGCTGAGCACTAATGAGTCGCCAGAGGTAGCAATAGTTCATCTCAGCTGCTACAACTCATGTTAAAGTTCAAAAACGCTGCTGGAACAATGACATAAATCTATGTCTATTACTCAGTAACACATACTTCCCAACCATTTCCAGCAATGATGAATGTAACAAATTGCCTTTTTCAAACTCAAGAAATTATTTTAGCAATCAAAAACGAAGCTTCTCTGTTGTGCATCCATTTAAAAGTCAGGCTTCCGTTTTAAAAACATGGTATCTTTCAAGAGAAAAATTAGGTGAGAAAATATTGCAATTACTGTTGTTTAATGCCATCATTTGCAGCAATACTAGTGACATACTAAGACATCTCACAAACTATAGTAGGGATTGCTATGAAATGTTGTACAAACACGGAGCCCCTTGCTTCTCCTCTGGCGTCTCCACAGCTATTGGATGGATTGCTGTCTTACTCTTTAACCATATTTGTCTCCCACAGGATAAATTCTTTGTTTGGTGATCACTTAGAGGAGAAACCGACCTGTTTGTACAAACTGATTTAAAAAGATGTTATTCACACTGTTGTCAAGCTCTCATAGCCAATCCGGACAAAATGCGCTAATGCTTTTAGCTTAGCCGCTGTGGTGTCAATTTTGGCATAGAAAGGGTGTAAATAACGTAGTTTCAACTCAATTTGGGCTTGTGAAGACCTTGAATACACTGTACAAGCTGTCTATAGCCATTTTATATTTGTGTGTGTGTTTTTTTCTACCTTTCAGAACTACTTTAGTTGTTTCGAAGATTGCTGCAATGCTGTGTTGCTGTGAATCTACAGAAATATTTTGTGGACTACAAAGATTTCACCCGACTTTCCTTCGACTTGAAGGCGAGCACGACGACATTTCTGAAAGCCTCAGCCGAACATTGTGTTTAGTGCTAATTAGCACATGTTAGCATGCAACGTCTACAAAATTGTACTTCAAAATTAACATATTAGAATTGCGATGTGATTAAGTTATCCCGCTAAGCATTTAGCCTATGTAAATCAAAGAACCATTGTTTTTTTTAGGAGGCCACAGCAGCATTACCTGGAATGAGAGCAAGGAGCTGTCTAAAGTGATTAATTTGAGCATCACATCACATCAGATAACAGCGCAGTAATCAGAAGTCTGATGTTTTCATACAGAAGCTATGTACCTCCCACACTGGGGTCAGCCCTATGCTCCCACAGCCCTATGTTCCCACATTTCTAAGAATTTTTTTTTTCACTGAAAATTAGGCCCTATGTTCCCACATTTCTAGGACATTTTCATGACATATGTCTTGTATTCCTACATTTCCCTTCAGTTTAATGGTTAGGGTAAGGCTTAGGGGTAAAGGACACCCTAACCCTAAGGAAATGTGGGAACATAGGGCCTAATTATGGAAAAAAATCTTAGAAATATGGGAAAGTAGGGCTGTGGGAACATAGGCACGCTCCCCTCACACCATGAGATCATACAGCGTGGCGTCAGCCAAACAGTCCCACACAAAGCGTCATAAAGAACAGGTTGGACTCGTATCGTGTCCTCATTGCTGCAATAGGGGGTTAACTTCAGTGCAGATCTGATGAGAATGACACAAGTGTTGTTCATGGAAAACTGACAGACCTACATTTTGTGTGTCTGTGTGTGTGTGTGTACTTGTGTCAATACACACACAGCCATGAGCATGCATGATTAGTAGATTATGGTAATGCGGCATAAACTGTAGAACAGGCTGAGTGATACTTCTTTGTAATGAAACAGTCACGGACAGCGAACTGCTCGACAACAGTTCAAGCAAAGAGGAAAACAGGAAGTGGAGCAAAGGTAGACAAAGGTTCACTGAACAGTAACATACCCAAATATTCCACTGCACCTCAAAACTTGCAGATTAATTAATGTGAAATGTGTCCTCTGAGTGACGTTACATCAACAGCAACATCATTTTATGAACGCTAATAACTAAAATGTCTTAATATTATTTCAAAGCTTATGACAAAAGAAAGTAGACAAAGAGAGGTGCCCTGATATTTCATAAACCAAATCCAGCAGTTGAAATTCATATAAACCATGAAGTAAACAAAACAGTGAGTATATGTATAGTTTGTGTGTATAGCTGAAACCTCTCATCCAAGGAGAGGAGAGTAAAAATCTGTCTGATGACCTCAAAATGTTGAAAACTTCTGAGAATTGATTGACTTATTTGGAAACAAAGTACATATTTTAGGGGGAGGAGGACTGTTGCCAGCACCATTTAATTTATTTTTGCTAAATGGTTCAAGTATACCCTGTGGTAAGTGGTAATTGTGGCGTTTTTGAACTTTCCATCACAGTTTGCCCGTGTTCATGTCTGTTTCCTTGTTTTTCTTTCTTTTTTTATTAAAGCTTGAGTCTTTAATTGGCACTATTTCTTCTGCCCTATTAACACTTAATGGACCAAAAAATGCACCTTGACAGAACAAAATACAGGCGCAGATGCATCCAACAGAAACACAACCCCTTTTAAACATGAAACCAAAGATGAAGCAGACATTTCCATGATCTTTATTTTTCTCTTGTGCACCGGGATGTCATTTTACGTGAGAATCTACTGCATCTACTGAATCTAACAGCAAATTTGGTTGATAATTTGAACGTTCAGTTTTTACTTCCAACCAAGTTGCGACAGCTGAACTTCTGTTAAACTGGGCTTTGTCTGAAACCTGTCTGATGGCTTGTATCTGCGATGACTCACTGGCTCTGTTGAAATACTGTGATGAATCCCTGCAACCCTTAAAATGAATCATTTCAACTGGTAAGTAAACTGTTTTCATACACAGCCGTATCCTCAGGTAATGTAGTGTGAATTAACAGCCGAACTGAAGGACTACATGTTCAGCTTTTGTTGTGCAGCGTCATATAGTATCACATAGCTTCAAAACAGTCGATTTTGCCAATGCCCATCAATTCAGAAAACATTTTAAAGTCCCTTTGGAAATACCAAATAACCACAGGAGTCCTCTCCTCTGATGATTTTTTTTCTCTTTGGCAGCAGTCAGCGTCCCCACAGATAAAATCACATGTGAGCAGGGAGGCGAAATCTCATCAGAATTGGTCACTGGAGACACATTTGAGATGCACTCTGCGGGCCATCTGAAATGGATCTGGACACAATCTAGATATATCTGGATACAAGCTATTACGTCTAAACAGGGCCTTTGTTCAGCCCCGGTGGTTATCAACTGTTCATGCTGAATACACCGTTCTTCTGTTATTGCTGCCTGGAACAAACACATAACTTCTGGTTGTCATTTTCCTCATGCAGACCTACTGGACTCTAAGACGTGCGCAGTTTAAAGGCTTACATGATCTGGCTAATGTGTCAGATACATACAATACAGAACATACATAAAGTAAGGATCCAAGGCCGGGTTTGAATCAGGGATGGTGCATATAATACCAACCACAATATCTTCAAAATGCACCTTTAGTAACACAAGAGAGAATTTGTATTCCTTAAAGCTTTTCTGACTTTAAAGCAACATTAAATCACTTATTCCCTTAAAATAACAGCTTCAAAATCATATTGATGGTACAGTAACTTGTAACAGGCTGAGTGGTATCTTTGTCTCCGCCCCCATCACTTGTTTCTGCACTGTGTGACTTCAGTGAGAGGGTAGGATCACAGCGTTACACGCATGTTTACTTCAACATACAAGTTTTCAGCACATCACTTTGTTATAACGTGTAATGTAATGAGATTTGTTTGTAGTTAGCACCAACATTATGTGGAGCGCCTACACAAAATGTCAGTTTCTTCATAATGTTGCTTTAATTCATTATTTTCTTTGTTTCAACACCAGAAGCCATAAAACAGTTGTTTTATTGGAATGTTTTTTCACAAATTACCTATTTAATTGTCTTTTCTTCAGAGCAGGCCTGCCCAAAGTGGGGCCCAGAGGCAAAGGTTCAGTTTGGCCAGCTAAAATTAGATTATCAAATAAAAAACATAATAGTGCAGGAACATGGGGTAAAACAAGGTGTTTACTTTTAAGCTTCAGTTTTGGCCCCATCAAGGGAAATAAAGTTTGGACATCCCTGCTCGAGAGTAATATACATTCAGGATAAAAATAGGTGATCTCAAATCTGACCTTCTTAGAGTTTACTGTTAAATATGAATAGATTTAAAATGAACTATTCTCACTTTCACATGGTTTCTCCACAGTCCAGTTTTTAAATTTCTGAGATGCCTTAAGGGGACTAAATCAAGAGATAATCAATTTTTAGGCAGCAATAATGACAATTGGAATAGTCACTGTCAGGTAATGTGACTGTAAATAAAACAGTAGTTTTGTGACTGATGGAGTGCTCATTAAACAGTAGATTGAGGTCTTAGCAAACCTTTCTTTAAATCTGCTTCTTTGTTTTTGTTCTGTTATAAAATTTAGAAACATGTATGACAGCGGTGAAATACATATGGCTGGAAAATAAATTGTCACATCACTCGACTCTTACGTTTTGAATGGTGTTAACACTTTTTCACATTTGATAAATTTTTTAATGATTTCAGTTTTATTTATGACATTTTCTGTATTTATAGTTTTCATTTTGTGCTCCGGACATGAATTATCCTCTAACCTCAACTTGCTCTCATCTACTGAAACAGATCGTGACCACATGTCGGCACAGTGTTTAATCATCACCTTGGCAATCCACCTTTAACCCTGCAGGTGCTCACACTATGATTTTCTGCTTTGGTAGACATGCAGTAGGAGGATCAAATCCCTATATACTGATAAGCCTCTCTCTTCCTGTCTTCTTCTCTCAGTCTGTCTCTTTCACCCTGTCAGACTGAACCCTGATCTGTTCAATCACCCAGGAGCGCTGAGGCAGGACCCTGTAAAAGGTGATTCACTCCATTTCAGAAGTCCATACACCATTTGTCCTGCTCCTCTCATCCCGTCTCGTCCCTGTTCACAGCTCCCCCTCGGTCGGTCATTGTTGACCAAACTATTTTGCATGAATATTTTGTATTCCTTCACTTTCTATTTATTTATTTATTTATTTTTTTTCTTAAGTGTTCAGAGACTCCTATATTTATTTCCAAAGTAAACACTTCTGTTATGCAACTGTCAGTGAATCTAGTTTAAACTGGTTTGGTTTCTGAGAGACTTCTCTCTAACTTTTGGGATATTTTGAACATTTTTGACAGTTTGAAAAAGCTGCAGAGAGCTAACAGGCACCCCGTGTCTGCTACCAGGGTCTTGTTTGCAACCGGTAACTGACATTATGTTACTGATGCGGACCCAGATCTCAGTGGTTTCCAAACTTTAGTACATGTCATTACTGCATATGAAGAGTTTGACAGCCACATGTGTAAAGTGGCAAATAGGTGAGACAGGATTAGGCCGAACAAAGAGCTGCATATAATCTCTGCCTCTTAGTTGACTGAATGAGACCTGGATTTGGAGAAAAAAAAGGAAAGAAAAACACTGTCTTTGTCCAAAAATTATGGTAAACAATTACCCTATGTTCCCTATTGTTTCAGCCGCTGACCCGTGAAGGCTGAGAAGTGACTGATGTCTGATTGTATTGTGTTGCTGCTCCTCATCTCCATTCAGTGTGGCCAGGAAATGTAGGGGAACTGGGCAATTATTTCTGATTTATCTACTTGGACAAATGCTGGCATATTGAGCAGTGCTCCACAGTCTAGTTGGGGTTTGTGTCCTCATTATCGATACTCTCCATACTGTTGGCTCACTTCAAGCTTTGCCAAGACGTCCGGTTTGTTCTTGGGGTCCATAGTGCATGACTGATTTTGAGAAGCAGGGTTTTCAGTCATGTAAATGAGTTCATGGGTGAGTGACTCATTAAAGGAGGAGAAGCTGGCCCGATTTTGTCTTAGAAGTAAACATAATTGTCCGCAGTGGATCAGATATGATGACGAAATCTATTTGTGGACTCGTATATTTGTTAGTAGAAGAGTGAAACCCTCAAATTTGCCTGAAGCCTTTTAAATGTATGAAGAAAAAAAAAACGTAACGCAAAAGTGAAGGAAGTATAGTGTCAAAAAGAAAAACAAAGCAATAAATGAATGTTTTCAGAGCAGAGGTAAGGTTTACAGCGGGTTTTTAACTGATTATTTAACTATAAATAGGGCTGTGTTCAATACCTCAATCTGAAATGGTCAGAGCATTATCTGAACTCATAAAGAAATTCAAAGTTCCAGTTTTAGTTCCAGTGCTTGAGCATCCTCGAGACGGAGCGCTCAAGTCAGATTGTTGGCTAACGCTACAGGTTATCAGTTACATTTGATAGTGTAGCTACAAAATGTTTTATTGTAATGATTTTACATTTCACTTATCATATTTTAGTCAGTTGACAAGGGGTTCTTCAAAACAATGCCGCTGCAGTTGCTACTTGATCTTAATTTATGTACATTATACTGTATACAATAAAATAAATAATAATAATAATAATGATTAATTAATTATTATACTAATCATTACCATACAATCATTTATCAATATCACATATATTGTATAAATACACATAATTATTTATTACAAATAAGAATAATGTGAATAATGTGTAAATGTAAGAATAATTACAGTCATCATTGTCAACATCCCAAATCTTTTCAAATGAAATTGTACAAAATGGTTTACTAACAGCTAAAAAAGTGAAGACATGACAAAGAATAATGAGTGTATATCACTTAGCTCTGAAACTGTTATTAATAGCGTTATGT
Source organism: Diplodus sargus (assembly GCA_903131615.1). Lineage (NCBI taxonomy): Eukaryota > Metazoa > Chordata > Actinopteri > Spariformes > Sparidae > Diplodus > Diplodus sargus. Next base: position 942,520 of record CAEMYA010000120.1, read on the forward strand.
TGTGAATGTACAATAATCCCTCACCTCACTGTAAACCATTTCCCATGCTTCACTTTCAATCTATTATAAACCAGCAGATCATCTTCCTCTTTCTCCATCCTGCTACTCCCCTGGTCCACCCATCCCCCACCCCCAGCAGTAAATTGACACTGCTTGACACGTAGAGCATGTGTTATATTCTTGCACATGGAGTGGCCCATTCAATTAATTCCCAGGCAGACAGCGAGTCATCCAGCCAGCGAGTGAGGCACGCAGCCAGAGAGGAAGCATTCTTCAGGAGTGGGCCATGTTGTCTCGGCCAATCACTGGCGTCCGTATCTTGTAGCTACGACTGCGCCTCCATCATAGCCAACACTGTGGCTCTGATACACTTCTTTGTTCCAACTTAATCCTCATTAGTTATGCCAAACTGTCACACACACACGCACACACACGCACACACACACTCCAACTTCCCACCTCATGTGATTCTGTTTCTATAGAACAATGACATAATTACTATGGGACAAGAAACAAATCAGGCCAGTTTGTGCTCAGAGGTGTACGGCACCCTCAACCCTACCACTGCATGGGTCCCCGCTACAATATACAGATTTTATAATGGCCAACAAAGAAACTTTTGAACAATAAAATATAAGATAACATCATCCACATATAGTGATAGAAGTCAAGTTTACTTGTCAAGCCTTTATTCACAGTTACCGCAAAGTGTTAACGGGTTTCGCGGAACATCACCAGTGATGTAACTGCATGTTGTAGTGACACGGACCGCGACAATTGTGATTGGTACACTTGGTAGAACTGCACTTTCTGGCTTCTCCTCCTGTGTTTAGCAGCAGTGGTAATACAGGGGATCGTGACCTGCAGTTTCCCCAGAAAAACATACCACCCTCTTCAGCTTTTGCAGTCCCTACTTACAGGCCAGCAGCTGCTCTTGGGTTGTACTCCTCCTCGAGAGCCGCTCTTTGCTGCAGAAGTGTCTATGGGCTAGAGAGACTGTTCAGGCTCGATGTCCGGAGGGTAGGCTGGCCCTCCAGCAGCAGTCTGGTGATACTCGTGCCTCGCACAAACCGAGTCGCGCAGAGACACAGCTGCGAGTGGAAGGGGTCGCTGTGTTTAAGGGTCAAAGTAGAGCTGGCAATCAGCTCACCACAACAAACAACGCAGACACAAGAGCGCACATTTCTAAATGTTCACTACGGCATAGACCGCTGACGTAGGTTATTGAGTATTCTCTGTGTAGACGCTCAGCCTTTAATAGTTACACATTAACAAATGTACATTTTGCCATTTGAGATTGTAGAATGAGAATGTTAACTCTTCAGACTAGCCTGGACAATGATCTAATCAATTATACCATGTGAATGTTCCACTGTAGAGGCTTCAACAGAGGTGGTCTCATCCATGTGTAGCAGCCTTGTTGGGGTACTAAGTTGTCACATAAACGTACGTCTATAAAAATAGATGTTCAGTGAGGATTTAAAAGGTGAGCTCTTTGTGGGCAGGTGGTTTTAAAGTCTGGGGGAAAAAATGCTAGTAAAGTGAGGGTCTGCAGAATAGGTTGGAGCCATATTTGCAGAGGTTATTGGTACAGTTTTTAAAAGTAATCATTTTACTCTAGCTTAAAAAAAAAAACTTTCTCAACAAGCTGCAGACACTTCTGGTTGATGATAGAAAGAGACAAGAGCACCAAAAGCTTAAATGAGAGGGGAAAAAAACGATAATTCGTCTGACATTTCTGGTAGGTCGGTTCATTTTTGGTTGTCAGATGGTTCTACTTCAAAGAAAAACTGAGAATCAGTGAATTTGCATGATACTTCAGACAGTGAATGATTCACATCAATAGGTTCAAGCCTTGTGGAGCGCTCTATTTATAAACGAGCGTTACAGTCCTCTGACTCACCAGTGCCTCTAGTTAAAGTCTTTTTAAGAAATCCTACGCCAACAATGACCACGGTGTTCATTGTGCCGCTTAATCATCAGTGCGCTGGAGGAGCTGCAAGGTGCCTTGACACACAATAATACCCAGACACTCAAACAGAAGCAGAGGCAAAATGCAGTGAGCTGTTATATTTAAGTCTGAATTCTGCGTCACTGTGGTGGAGGCTGTTTACAGAGGACGCGAATATGTGTTTGTGTGTGCGTGTATGCATTTGTTAATGCGCAAATATGTGTGTTCTTTCAAGCCA
>CAEMYA010000120.1:944737-956593 GCA_903131615.1 Diplodus sargus
CGTCCCCCCCCCCCCCACTGAAATAAATATGCACAGCACAGCTACTGTTTGTACTTAGGCAAAATAGATGGCATTGCTGGTGAGCAAAACATCTATCATTTCTGCCTCTGATTAATAGTTGTCCTGAGGATGGCTGCTCTGCAAAGAGAGCGAGAGGCGAGAGGGAGGAAGAGATGAAGTGAGGGATGAGAGGGAGAGGGGGGGCGAAAAAAAAAAGCAGAAAACAGCAGTGGAGAATGAAAGAGAGACAGGGGGAGAGAGACAGTGATCCTGCGCAGGGGTCTGAAACAGTTCAACAGAAAACTGAGCTCAGAGATCTCTGGATGTCTCCTGTTGTGTTGCAATTGTGTGTGTAAAAGGGGTTTATGAATAAAGCCATGTCAAGAGGATGGTGTCACTGTGTAAAAGGGTGAATCACAAACCACAATGAATTATTTTGGTTAGAGGCTTGCTTGTTTCCCTTCTTTCTCTTAAAATATCACTATTGTGAATTATTAGCTTAGCCTTGAATGCGTCTTCTGAATGTTTCTTCGTCATCATATATTCAACCGTCACTCGAGCGTCATGGTTCGTGATCAGGTTCACTGCATTCCAAATGTAATCGTGTACGTAAACTGCTATGCAACCATCAAAATGGAAACTGCTGAAGATAGGGTTTCTAACACGATCACCCAGCAAGTACTGAGATGATAATCAATCACAATGTCCTTGTGTTATATTTTTAAAAAATGTTCCCAAATGAAGGTGTGCTGACATTATGACATTGTTTTTTGCATTTTGCATACAGTGTGCATTCAGCAGATTAATACATCCTAAACAGTGAAAAAAATGAACTCAACTAAGTCTCAACACAATATCAGTGTCTTTTTCTGAGACCACTTGGATTGACTCTTAAAGATATAATATGTAAGAATTCCAGAAAAAATGTCTAAAAATGACTGGACTGACTTTGAGAAATCCACACGTTTATTCAAGTTAAGATCAACTGCTGCTTTGAGTCCCAGGAAAGAGCGAGGAAAGGAAGTCCACTGATACTAAAAAACGTTGCGTGGATAAAACTAAAAGATGACCTCATCCATGAACATTTCTGTCTCATGACAAATAGATTGTCATCAGCAATGATAGCTGTTAAATGATTTGCACCACCAGTGAAGCAAGTTTGAAGGTGGGATCAATGGTGTTTATTCATGTTTCTCGCGGATGTTTATTTGCCACTAACAGCGAGATTACTTTATCATACATTAGTCACAAGCTAGCAAGCATTGACACGCAAAGGGTGAGTGTATGTTTGTGTATGCATTCAGGTCAGTCACTAAACTCAGGACTTACCTGAGACTCGGGTTCTCCCTATTCTTTTCCCCGTCTTCTCTCTGGACAATGTTACATCCATAAGGTAAGTAAAACAACCTCCCAGCTCCAGTCAGCGTTCGAATTACAGAACATAACACCTGACGATGAAAGTCAGATCGCTGCTGCAGCCAGTAAATCTATTTCTTATTCCAAAATGTTAAAAGTTATCTCGCCATTGGTAAACGGCTGTGGATCAGAGAAAAGCCGATCTGGCTCCAGGTGTTTATTCCTCCAGAAGGTCCAACTCTGCACCGGACTCTGTCCTCCAGAGCGAGCCAGCTCTGAGCATCTGACAGTCGGAGTTGCCCCAGCTATTGCAGCCATGGCTCACCAAAATCTTTTGCAAGTATTAATCCTTCACACGCCAAGTATATGACCCAAGTTTAAAGATACTGGAATCCACTTTAGGCACAAGCATTTGTCATGGAGGTGAACTGCACACAAAGTAAGGAAGGTTGACTGTCTGTTAGAAATAGGATGCATAAAAAAAACAAAAAAACATACATTTTGTCAAAATCGCGCATTCAATTGCTCTGACTGCCTCCTGAAGAGGCTTTATTGTGTTAAAACAACAACATGCTCTTTCACCTTCCTCTCTTTTCAAACAGCATAATAAGGAAACAGTCATGCTGAACAGATCTGCAACTGATTTGATTTGATTTTGTTTTGCTGGTGGCGATTAAGCATGACTGTTTTTTTTGTTTTTTTTGTTTTATGGTTGTGTTTTGTCAGACCAGAACACTTGGTTAAGATTTAGGGAAAGATTGCGGTCTTCGTGGTTTACGTACTAAAAAAGTAAACGCTGACTTGAAGTGACAGGCAGGACCTGTTTACCCTTATTTCCTGACAATAACCAGTCAGCGTTTCTGTGGGCTAAACCTGGCCACATGTTGCACCAGGAATACTACGACAATCGTGTTAGTAGCAGTTCTCAAACTGGAATGTGGAATGTCTGATTAAGGACATTCAACAAACGACCAATATAATTTCCCTTATTACATAATGTATTGGATTAACCTTGAATTTACCTTTCACTCCTGTGGTGTCATACACAGTATCTATCAGTTTTGATGATGTCACTATTCATCATGTAAACTGTGTGTCATGCAATCCTCAAAATGGAAGTGGCTGGCCACAGAGCTGCTCACACATTCATTCATGGATGTCCATCTTCAATCAAACATGCACGTGTGTGTGTGTGTGTGTGTGTGTGTGTGTGTGTGTGTGTGTGTGTGTGTGTGTGTCAGAGTGCCATCTGCTCTGGTGTTGAGACGGTTAAAGGCAAACAAAGGACATGCAAATAATGTAAATAGCCTTCATCTTGGCTGTCTCAGTCTTATCTTGTGTGTGCGCGCATGTGTGTGCCAATATAGAAGAGTGCGTCTATGTGAAATATGGGTGTATGCTAATAAGAAGCCACATGGATATGTAGGTCACGTCAACCTATTTTCTGCAAGGCTTACACCCCCTTCCATGTAACATACACACATGTACTGAAGCACGCACGCACACGCACACACGGAAATACACACAAGGCAAAATCCCCATTTTTTTAGTTTGAGCCACTTTGAGTGAAGATGAGGTAGAGAGAAAACGAGAGAGGGAGGGATGCTACATTCCTGACACACACTCACACACACACACACACTCACCAGGATGCTTTTCTCATATAACCCAAAAAGCCCCGGTGAGCATCTTGCTGAGCCTCCACCTCAGTGTGGAGCCTGTGGTGGCTTTCCCCAGGCATCCCGTGGCGTTGGCTCGGTTTTGATTTTACTCTTCACAGTGGTGCGCGCTGAGACAAAAGATTCAGTGTGCCGTCCCTGCTGCCGTCTCATAGACTTCAAGATTTAAAAAAAAAAAAAAAAAAATTTACAGTGCGATTTTAAAAAAGGAGCAGGGTTCATGAAGGAGACAGCCTCCCGCGGGTCTATCTATCGAGATGTTTAAGTGCAAGGAAAGAGGGGAGGAGGGAGGAGAAGCCAAACAATACCTTCATCCTCCTCTCTTGACAACATAGGCAGCTCTAAATTCATCATCCCACTGTGGCTATTTTGGGAGCTTAAAAAATTAGGAGAACTTCACACACTGATCTTCTTCTCTGTGTTTGCTTCCGTTTCCCCCCCACCCATCCCTCCCACCACCTCTATCTGCCAGTCGGCTGGTGTAGGTGTTAAGAACGTTAAGAATGGCTGTTTACTTTCTGTGTGGTATTATTCACATCATTGAGCCCTCCGCCGCCTCCCCCCCACCCCACTTTCCTCCTCTGTACACTGACAGGATCGCAATCCAGTCTGCCAGCCCACCCCCCTGCACCCGCCCACCCTCGCACGACACACACCTCCAGCTATCGTTCCAGCTTCTCTGTCCCCGCGATGACCCCGACTTTGCATCACACACATGGTTTAGCCAAGTTAGTCGAATGTACGAGCAGCCGACAAGTCCGCTGGAACAAAACGCAGCCGACAACACATTAGTCTCACTCCATTGTCTCCATCAAGCCGTCACTGCGTTCTTATAAATACCAATCATACCCCCTTGGTACCTTCTCATTTCTGTAATTGATTTTTGCACTTTTATGTTCAGGTGTCTCAGGCTGGAAAGACAATTTGGAGAGAATCGGAATCCGAGGCAGGAGACGGGGGTTGACTCGCAGCGATGACTCCAAGATAAAGTGAAATATTTACCGGCTGTAAAAAGTTGCCGGCTTCGGTCTCTCCCCCGTGTGATTTCAGTTTCATCACCGAGGGCTTGTGTTGTGAAGCTCTGGGAGTGAATGATGTTCATAATGGCACCGGTTCTCTCTTGTAGGGCACAGAGGAGCAGACAACAGTCTATCCCTGACTCCCTGGTGTGACAACCCCCATTACCCGTCTGCTTAAACCCCATCCCCCCTGCAACACGCACACACAGACACGGAGACACGTACACATGGGCCCTCAGGGCAGTGGGAGGTCACAGTGCTCCGTGCTGCCTGGCAGTGGTGTACGAGGGCGCGTGGGAGACACGCAGCAGAGACAAACTGCGATGCAGGATGTATGCACGCGCAACTGTGGGCACGCATGCTGGCAAGCGTGCCCGCGTGCATGTTTTGGAACGGAGAGCGGAGGGGAGGGAAATGAGGGGTGGTATTAGAGGGAGCGAGTCGAGGAGGAGGGGGAGGAGTGACTTGGCACGGCATGTTTTTTGCGGGTTCCACCGAGGCATGTTTTTGGCGTGGTGGCTGCCTTCACGCTGATGATGCAATTTCACCGCCTGCCTGCCAGTCGCAGGCGGCGTGTGTTCCTCCTGCCACCGGCGGGCCGGCCCTTATCAGAGTGTGACTGTGGTTCGCCATGGCCCTCCAGGTCCAGCTTAGGGGATCAGGGCACCGCAAAGCCTGTTAGAGGAACAGCTAGCTGCCACTCTCACTCTGAGCGCTGTCGTCCTCCTCAGCACTGTCATGGTAATTTGACTCTACGTCCGAGGAAGGCAAAGCCAATATATTGTGGTGGCAGGGAAGTAGAGGATGGCGGGGTGGAGCATGGTGGATAATGGATAATGGAAGGAGAGAGTGAGCAGGGATAGGATGTAACCACATGTTTCAGTGTGGCTCTGTCGGGTTGGGCCCAGCTTTTTGCGGTTCCCATCTAAAACTAAGCAGGAAGCCGCACTGGAAAAATCCAGAGCAATTCCCCCTCACAGTTATCGCCCAGAAATGAAGGGGGTCTACTCGTGGTGACATTACAGCCAATGCTGGCCTGTGATGTATCAGTCACAAAGGAAATTCCTCCGGTGAGGGAGAATACCAACACTGTCACTGCAGTGGCCCGTGTGGGAGCTTTCACTCTCTAACATGCAGAAATGTTTCTCCTTAATCCTCCTTTTCTTCCCTTCTCTCTCCACCACGCTTTCCTGTCAGCCTCCTTCATTCTGTCAAGCACATTTTCATCCTCCTGTCCGTCTCTCAACGTCTCACTTCCTCTCCACGCCGTCCCCTCCTTTCTCCACGTCTGCGGAGTATGATGGGATTGCAGCCGGCGAATATGGTCGTCAACATGAGTCTCTCTCTTCACCGACTGTGTGAGGATAGGGACCCTCACTCACACGCAGAAAAAATGTGTTGCCTTCCTGCGTGTGTGTGTGTGTGTGTGTGTGAGTGTGTGAGTGTGTGTGTGAGTGTGTGAGTGTGCGAGTGCGAGTGCTAGTGCGTGCGTACATGGGCAGGCGTGTGTTCATGCGTGTGTGTGTGTTTATGCTGCGGTGGGGCTGTGCCACTTCCCACAGAAAGAAAACACATGAGAACATTACCACCACCGCCTCTCTCTCCCTCTCTCTCTCTCTGCCACTGCACTTCTCCCCATTCTCTCTCGCCCCCTCCCCTCCCTCCTTCTCCTTCTTCTTCTTCTTAAAGGCACAGGGACAAAGTAATGGAGCAGAGAAGAAGAGTGGAGGAGGAAGACACAGTTATCAAAAACACACACCGCTCTCTGCGCTGCCTCAGACTGTGATTAAGTTTAAGTTTTTTTTCAAACAGATCAACAGCAGCAACTTTTTAAAGCAGATGACGAGCTGAAAAACAAATTTGCCGTCTTGTTCTGTGTGTGTGTGTGTGTGTGTGTGTGTGTACTTAATGTAGCGTAATGTCAAGGCGCGCACACACTGTGCGATAACAGCGATCTTTACAGGTTCACTGCACGTCACACTCTGGGAGACGGGGTCGCAACAGCTATATATAATAAAATGTTGGTCGCAGCAGTTGGCCAACTGATATCAATTCCAAGGGCCTGTCAGACACATCATCACCTCGCGTACCGCCTCTGTGTCACTCTCATGTTATTGTTTGGACTTGTACTCACTAAAATGGCAGTGGAAGCCTGCGCAACATTTTGTGTCAGTAGCAGTTGACACACTGTGAAAATCTGGGTCCACTTTCAGGAGTTTGACCAAATCTTTTGACGCCAATGGTAGAAATCAGTGGTTGCTGCCCTCAAACTGTTTCCATACAACATATTTCCATGGGGATTTTGAAGGATGACAAACAGCAAATTTGAAGAACTTTCACAGTTTTGCAAAGGAGATTTTACGCTCGCTTGAGGTTAATCTCAAAAAAGAGTTCATACGCATGATGACTTAGCAAACGTTTATCTACAATGACTGATCAGCTGTTTCCGTTCTGAGAGAAGAAGGAGAAGAAGTCTGCTCTTGGCATCTTTGTGGATTTTCCCATTAAGATTCCCATTCCCTGATTAATTCCTCCCTTTCCTCGCAGATGGCCAAACTGACTGGTATTGTTTCTTCTTCTTCTTCTTTTTGAGGTTGGCAACCAACTGATTTTGTTACCTGTTCGCATCCTATTCTGCTTTTTTTACCTCTGCTAATTCATTCATTCACTCATGTTCTGCTTTGGTTTGTTCCACATCAGATGTTGTTTGCCAAAGACGATGAGGAAGAATTACGGATTTAACTGTCTTTGTGTTGTTCAGATGTTTCACATACTAGCATGACCTGCAAACTCTACGCTAAAGTAAGTTACTTTTAGTTTGATGCAGTGTTTTAAAAATGTGATGCTCTAGCGTAGAAGCACTGCTGTCAACACAGTGGCATATCAAATGAGCAGCTCAGTAACTGGATACAACATTAAATGTGAACATTTTATGTGTTTCATGTTAACATTTCTATAAAACGTGTCATATAACGTTCAGAACACACGTATATGGGTTGACTTCTACATCCACTGTGTAATTTTAAACTATATGATAAGATTCTCAAACTGGACTGAATCATCTTTTATCTTCACGCTGGAGTGTTTTTTTTTTTTTTTTAATGCGGTGGTGTTTTGGATCTAAACGTCGCAGGGCCTCGTCTCTCTGCTTCAAGGTTCGATTGATGGTGAGGTGGCTTTAGCTGCGGGTAAGTCTGAATTAATGGCACACACAAGTTGAAACGGAGGGGAAAATGTAACACAGATGCCTTTTACCCATTACGGCTTTTGTGTTGTCAACTGAAATATGTGGGATAGTGTTTTTAAAGTTTGCAATGACTTTGAACATTTTTACGAGGTGGCCCAGAAAGAAAGATACGGGAGATGGATTTTATTATTATTTCTTTCATGTGTGGCTGCAACCTGTATCTGCAGAAGGAGGTGCACGTAAGCAAACGGGTGCCGAAGCCTTTTTCTTTTCTTTGTCTCTAATTGTGGGAGCGCTGAAGAGCACACGGTCTTTCTTCATCACAGCAGAGGCCCGCAGTAGCCGCTGGGTGTCAGATGGATGAAGCGAAGCGAGGTGGGGGGGGAGGGTGCCGGGTGTTTGGGAATGGCACAGATGAACTTGGTGACCAAGTGGAATGACGCAAATCCAAACAGACAAACAGACAGGAAGGCAGGCGGACAGACATAACAGCTGGTAGGTAGGCACACGGACAGATAGACAGACAGACAGACATAAAAACAGACAGACAGGTTCATATTTGGGATAACAGAGTGCTTGGAGTTATGTAAGCTGGGGCTTACAGCTTCAAAAGTCTTTCAGCAGCACTAGATGTTTATCAAGGCTGTGCCACATGGATGGATTTTTTTTTGTTTTTTTGCAAACGTATTTCCTACATGCTCAGTGTTTTCTTTGGATGCTGCTGAGATACGTTGTTTAAGCAATTAAACAACAATCACCTGAAGCTGAGAGTTATTCACACGGAGCGGGCTCAGCAAATCAACTCACCTGATTTCGGGCCACCGCTTTAAAATCGGTGACCGGCACACGGCCAAGAGTTGAATATATGTTTCACATTAACAATGGGTGAGTGATTTATCGATCAAAGTCCCTCCGTAGTGAGAATTTCCACACTTACATGTAAAACAGGATTAGTGTCAACGATTTTTGCCAAATGAGCACGAGCCTAACGTCGTCGGTCGTAGGGGGGGAAGGGCCGATCGCCTTCCTGCAGCCTGTTGACCCAATCGGCGACACAACGAGGGTCAAGAGCTGTCTGAGGAGAACCGTCTCTAAGTCATCCGGTGCTCCATAATGCGTTTGAAAGTGCCATTTCTCTCCTGTTAGTGTAGACGTCAAGGAGGAGGTGAGGAAAGATAGATTGAGGGCGAAGGAGAAGAGAAGAGGCGAATAAGGGGCCGCTGCGAGTCAACGCTGACTCATAGGGATGTTGGGGCGGAGGTTTCACTGCTGCCCTGTGTTTAGTTGTTTTTGGGTTTTCTCTCTTCGCTGGCCCCCGCAGAAGCTCCTCCACCGCACACACATGCAAACATAAGCTGCACACGTACATACATGCATACATGAAGCCTCAGGGGGAGCCTCTCGGAGCAGGTGCCGAGAAATGGTCCGAAACAAGGCATCCACTCGCTCGGCTCTGAATTATTCAACCTGCGATTAATTATAATTTGGCCTCGCAAAGGCAGGGGCTGGGGGAATTCCTCTGTTGGTCTGGACTGCAACTTATTGTGTTTTTTCCTTCCCGTGCAGGCCGATGCCGGGGCGGAGCAGAGACCTAACAGGGGTACTGGATGCCTGCGTGTCTGATGCGGATCTTCACTGTTGGAGCTGTTGCATAACATAAAAAGTCTTTAATGGGGAAGGACTGCTCTCTGCAGACTCGAACAGAGCAACAAGAGTTTAACACACATTTCAGGGTAAGAAAAGTCAGCGTGGTCAGAGATGGTTTAGTGGTTTCTGGCTTTGCAACTACATTGCTTGCCTGATTGAAAGGCCACCCAAAAGAGAGAAAGGCAGAGAGCGACATGGTAGCAACAGCCTGCTTACCTCCAGATTCTTCCCTGTATAGTCATAGGCTGCTTGAATATGAAATATAATCTTGGTTTTCTTCTTTATTTCCTTTGTTAGTCCGCCCCAGCAAATACTTCTGCGAGGCGTGGTCTCTCTGACTGAAATTTTGTTATTGTATCTTAGTTATACCATATCATCACCGTCATTAACTTTAACCGCTGACTACCAACATGCACCTCATCAGATGGATTAACAGGTTTTTTTTATCTTTCACGTCAAACACGTGACATGAAGCCAGTCTGGAAAAGTATCATCTTAATCGTCATTGTGAGAAGTCCTGACAAGTTTGCTTTGCTGAACGCGATGTTTTTTCCTGATCATCTTCATTTGAACAGGTTTGGTCTTTGACGAGACAAGTAACAGCTAAACAGTTAAACACCAAGTGTGTCATAAGAAGCCGAAAATATGTGACCATCTCCTAATTACCTTCACCATGGAGGTTTGTTTGTTTTATTGGTTTGTTGGCTGGTTGGTTTTGGATTTCAACGAAACTTGGATGGAGGACGGGTCTCGGCCCTGAGTAGACCACATTAACTTTTGGTAATTTCAGGAATTTTCTTCTGCCTTTCTGGAACATTATGAGATGGCGTTTTGGTATTTTTTACATTATGTCTCAGGATATAACATGGATTCTGATAAAAAAACAAAAACCATCAGGCTTATTTAAGTAGCTGGTGTCTATGAGTGAGTACAATTTCATGCAGACCCTAATACATTTCCAGATATAGAGGTTTAAATATATTTTATTTGAGAATGGATCGGGCTTGATTGAATTAAAGGGGCTGTTGGGCCTGTTGAGTCATCTACTGAGTACCAGTCCAGTTTTTGGTGTGTATTTCAACCTCTACGCAGTATACAAAGCATAAAATGCAATTACCTAATGTTCCTTTGTTTCACACATTAGATTGATATTCCTTTAAAAAACACAGATTAGAGCAAATAACACAAAATTGAACCAAATGAATAGGACACCAATTTACACCGTGAGCGAGAGCTTGTGACGAGAATAAAACTGTCTTTTAGCTTTGCAAAGTTTGCAGAAGTAAACCTGACAGTGTCATCAGGGTCGTCTCGGCTCGGGCTTGAGACTAACAGGGAGCAAGCTGGAGCTGTAGGGTTTAAAAGAAGGAAGGAAAAGGTCCAATGAAAGAGGCCGTGTAGCTACATTTTAGGAAACGTCAGCTCCAGTGCTAAGGACTTCATCAAGCCTATCTCTGAGACTTTCATTTGAAAGACAAACTCACCCGTGTGAGTGCGCCTTTAAAATCCAAATACACAACACAATATCATTAAACCCGGGTCCACATTTACACCGGGATGTGATCCCTGCCTTGTGTCCCCTTCCTGTAGCCGACACAATATCACACACTGATCTCTGTGAGCAGCCTGATAAGCGATCATGCTATAGGATATTTGAAAATTAAAGATCATAAGCACATCCTGCCTTGAGGCCAGTTTGACAAATACCATGAACATGTCTTACTTGAAGAATCTAGTGGCTCATCATAGCTGCTATTACATGGAGCTGGTAACATTCAGGGATATGGAACAACCAGTGTGCCACCTCCTCACAGCTGCTTTGTAATTGGAGTCGGAGGTGTAAGAGTGCCAGGGAAAGTGGGTTGCCCTCAGGTCATTGGGGTGCCAGAGTTGGGATGAACGATAATAACCAATCCCCCTTTTAGCTAACAAGAAATCAGCAAAAGATCTCATCAGGACCTTGTGCGAGACGTGAAATGTGCATCAGAGGCTGTGCTCCATCTGTGGGCCGATCGCTCTCTATGCAGAACAGTGAGTACGACTTGGCACTGGAGACCGCTGCTTAAGCCTCCCCTGTGTTAACCAAGAACGCCCTTGATTAACTCATCGCTTCTGAATCCACATCCATCTTGTTCATTTTTTTTTATTTTTTAATAATCGGAATAACGAAAGATCATGTGTCCTCTGCTGCTCAGAAAGCAGATTCAGTGAAGCAAAAGCTCAGAGCTGTTCGTGTGGTGTGTTGTACTCTGACCAACAATGATCGCTGCTCAGTGTGAGTCAAAGAAGTTTGGATAAAAAAAGGGCGCACAAGCCGTGAACTCAGTCGGTGATAACCATCAGAATTCAACAGCCTCTAATACAAATGTGAATCAATGAGGGTTTCAGAGATTCACCCTATTTCGTTTGAAAGACTAGTCTTCATACAGTCCTTGCACCATTGATCCATACTAGAAACATTTCTCAAGCACTTTCAAGTGCCTGCTGTTTTTTATTTTCAGTATGTGTCAAGTGTGACCTGCCTGGATGACCCAGGATCAGGATCAATATCACGCTTCTGGCCACAAATGGGTGAGTTGAACAAGAGCTTTGAAGGGAACACTGATGACTGACCGACCACTGACGAGAAAAGTACCATGACTCAACCCTATATGGCCCGAGGACGGGGCTTCATGTACTGTCAGGACATCATGGATAATCAGATTTGTTGTAAAAAGGGATGAGGCAACAAGAAGAACTGGACCTCCAGTTGAGTTTTGAAGTCAGCTTGATTAAAATGCCCTTCAAACGTACCACACAGTCACACATTTCTAGCTAGCTACAGCTAACACCTGTGCAGTTGGCCCATTGGCTGTTTCAGGCTAATTTAAATTCAAATGTCAGACGAGTTCCTGAATATCAGCTTTCTCTGGCTAGCAGACATTTTCGCTGGCGTCTGTATAAATGACCCTTCTTCTTCTTCATCTTC
>CAEMYA010000120.1:962135-988185 GCA_903131615.1 Diplodus sargus
CTGAAGACCGTCAAAATAAACAGTAAAAACCTTTGTAGTTTTTGTTTTACACCATTGTCTCCTTTAAAGGTGCACTATGTGGTTTTTGGAAAATCCAAACTCAGAATCGTTAACATTAGGACATGAATGAGGTTATAACTGAATAAAGAAGGCGTCCTCCGGGCGTAATAAGGTGGCTCCTTTAAGGAACGGCATGAAACTGTGCTGTTCCTTAAAGGACGACACAGTTTGTTCATACAGTTGTGAAAATGGATCATTGAAGATTTTGAAGTTAAACAGTCACTGTATGTGCTGCAATCTGTCGACTTCAGTAAGGTGTCAGATTTGGTGCAGCTGTTGCGTGTAGTTTGGTGTGTACAGGTGTGCAGCGGCTTAAACCTTAAAAAAAAAAAAAAAACGTGATTAGAAAAAGGAAGAAAACACTCCTCCATAGTGCAACACATCCTCCTGAATCATCCAGCTCTCATCCACCTGAGCAGCGTAAAGTAGTCCTGAGGTTTGGTACACAAAACGCTCCAATTTACAGGCTCAAGTGCGCATTTAAGTGCGTTCGCGACAGTGTGCACGAAGACGCGTGCGTATGATGCGTGTTTTTATTTTCCTTTTAAAGCCCTGGATTTCAATGCTGGAATCCAGACAGTGTGTTCAGAAATACAACCTGAAGGAAAACGATCACATGTAGGTTTCACACTCGTATGGATTCCTCTACACAAGCCGAGGCCTCGACACACAAATGGATCTCAGCAGCCTGATTTCGCTGTCTTGACATCACGGGAAGCAGGCGCCAGGGAGTGTTTACTCCATACATCCTTGACAAACATTATTGTGATCAGGCCTTCGGTAAAAAGGGAACCGAGCTAATAATGTTGATAATAAAGGTAGAGGGAGAACCGGCGGCCTTGCAACCAAAGAAATTAATTACTCGCCACACTGTTTTTTGCCGGTGTTTTGTTGAATTTATTTGAACAGCAACTCCAATATTAATGTCACCTCATTATTTAGTGACTGCAACCTCTTTGAAATACGCACTGATGAATCCGGCATCTTAATTAACGGTGCCATTCACAAAAAAAAAATGTAATAGCTTGATCAAACATCTCATTTTTTTAAAAGCACGCTCTTAGTTTCTAAAACGATCCGGCTCCATGCGTGTTCCCTAATCCCCGTGTTTGTTTACAGACATTTTTTGTGCGATTTCGAGTGTGTCTGGATTTGTTTGGGAAACCAACTGCAGCTTCAAGAACTTCAAGTTAATCAGTTTGTTTTGAACATGGGGTTCCTTACATCCCCCACTCCTCCTCTGGCTCCTCCCACCTATTTACATGCAGTTTAATAGGGATCTTCAGGTCTGAATGCATGGTTTTGATTCTACACAGATGGCTCTGCCATCTGCATTTTAGCCTTTTGAAGGAAGCATAAAGAGCTGCGCACCAACATAGGCAGAAACACTGCACTAAAAGTAAAGAAACCCTTGATTTACCCTCGGCACCCTTTGGCTGACTGTGCTTCATTCAGATATGTCAACAGTCAATTAATGCTGCCTTTCGTCAGCTGCTCTGGGTGCATCCGCACAAATTTGTTAGTTTTCTCACTTGAAATAAAGGAGACAGTATAAATATTGAGGCTACGTGCCTGAAGTTGTTAATCAGTTTGGCAACAGAGTTCACTGGAGAGAAGCGTGTCTGTCGTTTATCAGCAGAGGGAAGCATCTGAACAGAGGACAGGTACAGAAGACGCCACGTGTTTCTATAGATAACGACTCTTGTAACACAGAAAACAAATGATTCTATCTCAAGTTTTTCATTATTGTTTGCAAACTGCGTCATGTTATTGTGCTCGTTAAACTATGTCAGCCATGCCAATATGATCTTTCGTCACAAATCAATATAAATCTTGCTCAGACAGTTCAGCTCTGAGGTTAGAGGACGTTTACGGTGGCTCTGTCCACAGGTAACGTCACAGAGTCGAAGTGCAGCTGGTGGAAAGTGCGCAGAGGAACTGTGTGTGTGTGTGTGTGTGTGTGTGTGTGTGTGTGTGTGTGGATGCTTGTGTTTTCTTGTGTGTGTGTGTGTGACAGTGTGTGGATTAACCCATGGCTAAAGCTACGCGTGTTTACACGCCTATTGACACTGATTTGTTTTGACAAAGGAACTGCCATAACAAAGCCAAGCAAATATAAACAGTGTGTGCAGTGGGAATAAGCTTTAGTGAAACAGCTTCACAGTATCACAGGTGTCTCACACACACACACACACACACACACACACACACACACACACACACACACACACATCTAGCCTCTCCTTCACCTTCAAGTGATACATCACTGTGTTCACCACTACGGTGTCGGATCTGTGCTGCTTTTATTTATTGTTATCCCAGTTTGTGTTACATTCAGTGAGCCACAGGACGTATAAATTATGAATTTGAGAGTTTTTATTATTCTCCGAAAGGCGTCGATTAGATATGAAAGCAGATGCAACTGCCGCTTCATCCTCCTCCATCACTTCCTCCATGCATACCTTACCTCGCCCTGCCCCTGCTCCCGCTCCTGCTCCCGCTGCTGAATTATTGAAACGAAGACATGGAAGTTAATTTGCTAACTGTCTGTGCTTTAGCTGGCTAAACTCAGCTGAGATGCCCTTGTCTCTGGAGGCGAGCGAAGGAAAAGGGAAGGCTGCATGGGGCAGCCCGGGGCTAAATGTCAGGTGTGTTTCCTGGGGACGTGGCAGTGGGAGAGATCTCCTTGATGTGTGGACACGGAGAAAAGTGCTCGTCAGGCAGCGCGAGGTTAAGCTCAGAAGAGGTGGAGTAGATTTTAGTTTGTTGCTTCATGTCGGAAAAAAAAACGGCTGCAAATGATCTCGTTGCTTGAAGAGCGTGAGAAACAGACAAACACCAGCTTTATATCACAAAGCTTGATTTCCTGTTAGCAGCCAAAGCAAAGGTCGAACGTTCCTCCTCCCACTCAGGCTGATCTGCTGTTTCTCATCACGCCACTCGCATCAACATCCTTTATTGTTAAATTTCATCTCTCAATCCGGACGGCGTCGGACGAGGGAGGAGAGAGTGAAATGCGCGGCGGGGGGAAACGCTAGATGTCGAGGCGACTTGCGTGGTGGTGGTTTGTCTTGTAAGCGTCTCATCTTTTATTCCTGAGTGACATGTGTAACGGCGTGCAGGGTTCGCTGGGGAAGGAATTCAGGTTTGCAGAATCCACAGAGGGAAAAGGTGAGGCCCTGACCTTCAGTTTCCCTCTGACACAGCTCTCCTGTACAGCGCACCCACCCACCCCCACATCTCCTTTATCTACCTGGCCTTCCTCGGGCTCTGCTCCATCAGCTTGCAAAAAAAAAAGAAGAAAAAAAGTCTCCTCCTCAGCCGAGTTACACTTACTGCTTCTGACAGAGTAACAAAAGGTGTCCCCTGAAGCCTGGATTGAATGAGTGTTTTTAAATAATGCATTGCAGCCGGAGCAGGTGCCCATCGCTGGGGCATAGAGCCCCTCAGATCACACCGGGCTCTGCCATGAAAATTTCATTGCCGCAGTGCTCATGGGAATCTCTGTTCGATCCTGTACAGTGCGTACGGCGTTGTATAGGAGCTGACGCCCGCCGCCGGGTATTTCACACTGCAAAGAGGGTCTCGTTTTTTAACATTTCACACCAGTGGACACTTCGCTTCACGCAGAACCCGCAAAAATTACACACGACCTACACTGTTCAGGCTGAAGTAACAAAATCAGCGTCAGCATTACAGTGAATGACAAAAAAACCCCACCAAAATCAAGAAAAAAGACAGCGCTGATACCTCGAGTCCATTGAAAAACATACTCAGTGGTGTCATTTCCACTGTGCCACTCACAGGTTGATACGAAAACACTTGTAAACGCGTCCTCTGACTGTCTAGCTGCCATCATCCAGATGAGAGAAGAGAGGACATGATGTTGATATCTTAGTTGGCTTCAGTTATTACCGTGCACTCACAGCTATTATGGTGTGTGAGCAGCGGCCAGATACTCTCATGGGACGCCTGTTGTCGTGGTGATTGCCCCTCAAGCAAGAGGCTTTACCTACTGCTGGAGGTTTTTTGGGGGCCACACCCCCCCACGGATGTATTAAGGAGAACTGGATCCACATTTGAAGATGGCACCCCCATCATGACTCTGCGTCGTTTTGGTTATAGTGATCGTTCTGGGCGTGGCTGGCCCTTCAAGGCCCTGTTTAAGCCAAGACCTGTTGTTGACAGTGTAGTCTCGCATCGGAAAAGTCAGAAGTCAAAAAGCAAAACGTCCCGTTGCTCCCGGGGTCCGTTGCTGATGGAGAAACCGGTATGACCGCGGTGTTTGCGCTGAAAAGTTGAGAGTAACTTTTATGTGCGTCCAAAAACAGCTAGATTAATGTGACATGGAGGAGCACTTTGGGCTGAGGCCCTATGTTTCATTGACAGTTAATGCTCTCCCTGAAAACACACTAAAATCAAACATCAATCATAGATGATAAAGAAATGGACAGTGCTCTTTAAGCACCATTCAGTGGGAATCTATTAAGTAAACTAAGTGTCATTTAATTAGATTTCGCTACACTGTCATCTTGACAAGAAACAATGTTGCGGAAATTTGTTACTTGCTACAGAGATATAAATGTATATAAATGCTGGAAATTGTATTCACTTGTATTGTTTCCTTGGTTGGAAGAGCTTGGATTTCACTGGGCCTCCCACTTCTCGTCCATCCGAGGTGTAAATAGAAGCCTCTGAACTGAGCAGACCACAGAGCACTTTTGTTGCATACGTTTTTCAGACAACACGTAATTAACTGTGATAGACTTGTTCCTAAACACAACACCGATCAGTTTCGCCTAACAATACCAGGGCGGTCACTCCGTTTGAGATCAATATTAAACATTTACAACAAGCAGTTTGCTCCGTCTCGTGACTCATGCGTCTCACAATCCTTTTTTCTGCTTGGTCGCGACGCCTCTTTACAAAAACGCTGACCACCGCTCCGTCGACGCACATCGGTGAATGAAAACTCTGTCCCACTGTAAATCCTTTATGTGTAGACAGCGTGTTTACACTACGTATCTGAAAATGGGTGTTGATACAGTTGTATCTGATGTAAGAGTGAGAAATAAAAGAGCTGATAGCATTGAGTATCGAAATGCTAGTTGAAACTGGTTTGGACCAGCTGTAGCGGATCATTTTATTCTTAGCCTGCTGTCTGTGATTCTGTGATATCTTTGAGAAGATAGAGATTCAGGTTGTTCAACTCCGACCCGGCTCATTATTGATTCATTCAGTATCATTCAGCACCAGCCCAAACACCATAACTCTGTGTCTGCTCTGGCCTTGACGCATGTGAGCCGCATGAAAAACAAGACACCTGCCGAACATAAAAGCCCCTCCGCTCTATTTAAGACCCGGAGACAATTGCATGCAGATGATTTCAGGCTGTGATGTCTGTCGAGGCTTCTCTGCGTTCTAGTTAAAATACAGAGTTGCTTTGAGGGGCGAAAGGTCGATTTGGTCCCAAGATTGTCAGAGTGAAAGGTTCATGTGTAGTCCGATGATGAGCGGGCAACATGTTGAACACCTGATGTGTTCATGATGAGTTTGTTGCGAAAAACCGAAGCAGACAACATTGCTGCAGTTTTGACGATGATGTTGAGTCAGCTGTTGAGAGGAAGACGGTAGTGATCTGGTCTTTAGTGGAAAACAGGCCTTTGTTCAGTCTGACTGTAGATTGCTGTAGTTCAACATCCAGGGAATACACTTGTTTTCCAACTTGTTGAGGGATAGACGAGAAGATCAATACCACTTTCATATCTGTATGTAAATACTGAAAGGTGCCGCTAGGAGATGGTTAGCTTAACTTAGCTTAGCTTAGCATAAAGACCGGAATCAGGGGGAAAGGGGCTAGCCCGGCTGGGCCCGAAGAGTAAACTGCCAGCACCTCTCAGGCTCACTATTTAGCAGCAACATATTCTCTTTATTTAATTCTTATAAAAACCAAAGTAGAAAAAACAACACATTGTGCTTTTATGAACGATTAAACGTTGGAGTATTTTTGTGCTGGAAGCAGGGATTTTTAAAAAATCCAGACTTTTACACATCACTCAAACTGAGTGCTTTCTCTGATTTCTCTGAAGTTCAGATGTGTTTAATTCTTTGTCACAAAGGAGTACAAATTTGCAGGATTGGAAAATTTCAGTCAGTGTAAGAAACCATTATTATGATAAGATACAGTGTTAAGTGTCAAGTGTTTTTAGTTCTTCACACGACTGAAATTTTGCAAGCTTGCAAATAGAGTACATTTGCAATATTTAACTATATTTACTGTAATAGACTTCTGGTGATGAATGATTCCGCTTTGTATCAACTGTCAGCCCTTTTCTACTTGTCACAGCTTTCAACACCCTTATATTTGAGCCATAATTAGGTCCAATGGACCAAACCAGATCTAAAATGTGAATGTTGAACTTTGCTCTTGTCAGGATGAATGAATGAAGTCCAGTCTGATGCTCTTATGCTATAAGTACTGTATATAAGCAAGTATTCTTTGTTCCACCCATGAGCATTTTTTTTTCCAACTTACAAATAAAGCACATTTGTCACATTTCTCCTTTCAGCTACAGTTTCTACCATTACTTTGTGTGGTGAATAAAGGCTCTATGTTCAGCGATTTTAGAAGGAAAGTGTAAATATCAAGATACACTGTGTGTTGTTTAGCATCATTTTTCATTAACAGAAATTAATCACAGTCATTATTCCACCCTTAAACCGGATGCACACTCAGGCGTCAACCTGTGTGTGAAACCTAAAAAGAAGAGCACCCAACAAGAAGCGTAGTGACATCTGAGAGTCCGGCTTCAGCCACGTCTCAGGATATTTTTCGTCTCCTCTGTCCATGTTTCTCTCAGCGTCTATGCTGTTATGTGTTCAGCCTGCGCGCCTCAACAGCCGAGTTCCTGAAACCACAGGGATATGGCCGAGTGCCACGGAGGCTCTTTAGCTCAGAGCTGGGGAGCTTTGCATCACACATTTACAACCCCTCCACGGCGTATATGATCTTCGTACTGTAAAATCTTGTTTATCCGGGCTCCATCTAAAATGACATAGAGATGATTTTCTGCCAATTGTGCACATTTGTTGGACTTAAGTTTATGGGCCAGTTGGAGCGAGACAAGTGTGACACATTTAGGGATGAAGCGAGAGTGCGGGCTTGTTTGTTCATTTTGAAATCTCTTTCAGATGAGAGAATGTAAAAGATGTGATTCCTTAACACTGACTTCCCTCTCTTTGTCTCTCTGTCTCTGTCTCTTGCAGGTTAGCTTTATATGTGTACGAGTATTTGCTGCATGTCGGCGCACAGAAATCCGCACAGACCTTCCTGTCAGAGGTAAGACGTTCTTTCAGTTCCACTTCCTGTGCCGCGTGATTCCCCCTCTATTGTATGACCAGGGATGGAATTCGCATTATGAGTTGTTCTGGGTTCAGGCGGCTGTTGAGCAGTCTCACTCAAACACACGCTCTGGCCTCGAAAAACTGTCAGAATATTAATACATTGATGAGCTGAGACCTGCTGAACGACAGCAACGTTCTTTTGCCTGTTTGTTAATTTGGGACAATGTAAACATGATATCTGTTGGGGCTACTTAATATAATTACCCGCCTTTCGTTATTAGCTCTAATTTGTAATCATAAACTCTGTATAATTAGGGCAGTTTGACATACTGTAAGCGTGCGTGCCGCCGCTCACTTTCAGCCATGACACTTTACGAAGCAAAGCCAGGCCAAGTTAAATCAAATGTCCCTTTAATATTTGAAACCGTTCCAAACGTAACCATTCGTCCAATGTCTGCTCGAGTTATTAGTCTCATATTAGGGCCCCTGAACTGTTGAAGAGGTGAGGTCTCTAATGTGGTGCATCCTCTTCCTTAATGGACATCCTTCCTGCTAATGGTCCCGCGTCCAGGCCGTCTCCTGTGCAACACCTCGCCAGGCCGCTGGCTGTATTCAGCCTCCACTTAATACTCTCCCCGACACTGAGAGGGCTCCGACAGCAGGCGAAGTCAGGTCTATATAGCTTGACTTTAATGATGACAACCTTTATTTGTCATTTATCCAGGTGAGCTCAGTAACAGTTCAACTGTAATATGTAGAGCTATTACAGAATGGAACACTCCAAACCTGTGAGTGAAACAAATACCAGAGCTGCTTTTAACAGAACTATAAAACAGTACTTGGATATTAATGAGCGATGACTCAACTTGCTGCTTGATTACTGATTTGATGATGGATCTTTGAAAGCTTTTGTTGCATGACTGGATTTATTGCATGTAACTGTGGAGTAAAACGTGTGATTTCTATTTTGGACCCCAGGCAGATTAGCTGACATCACAGCATTAACTCATGGGGAAACTGATAAACCAATAAACATATATGCTGTTGCACCCGAGTAAACCTCACGCATGCGTGCTGCACAGCCAGAAGTGAGCTGCACAGTTTCAACAAGCAGTCCAACTGATCACTTGTAACAGTGCCAGCAGTCTCCCAAGTGAGATAGTTGAGAAGGTAAAATTAGATTTTCTACCAATTTCTAACAACCCTGATTCCACAAAAGTTAACACACTCTGTAAAACGTGAATGAAAAAGAAAGCAACATTTTGCGAAAGATTTCAGTTGAACACAGTACAAATACAAGATATTTAATGTTCAAACTCATCAACTTTGTTGCTGTTTGTGGGAATTGCTATTTTTTATTGGATTTTCTGTCAGTACACACTGATCTGATGTCTGCAACAGAGAAAGTGAGAAGAACCAAAGTGTGCCAACTGTTTTGGAGTTGGGTTGTAAAAAGCAATGTCATGCAAAGGATTAAAGGAATAGTTTGACATCTTGCAAAAAATTGGACGCTTTCTCGCCGAGAGTCGGAGGAGACCGATCTTCTCACTCTCATGTACATTACTGTAAATATAAAGCTTAAGCTAGAAGCTGGTTAACTGAGTTAAGCATAAAGAAAGGCAGACTCCTAAGATGGCTAAAACTCACTTATAACACATTATATCTTGATTGTCTTCTCTGTACCAAAACTGGTGGAAACAAAGTTCCTGTTTTCTGTGTAAAAGCAGATAGAAATGATGCCAGGCTGCCAACCTGGATTATTATTATTTATTATTAAGTTTACATGAACCAATCCAAACACTTATGGTGTCATTTTTCTATAGCCATTACATTGTGCAGTCAACACTGACTTCCTAACTGTACATTAAAATAAAAAACTCATCTTTTGCCACTTCAAGCGTAAAAAAAACTAAAAGTTGTCTCTATGCTAAGCTATGCTAACCACTACCTACATTTTCTCATCTAACTCTAGGTAAGAAAGCAAATAGGAACGTTTCCTTAAAATGTAAAACTCTGGACCTACAGTAGTGTGGTAGAGCTACTATGTGATTTGACTGTTTTCAACTACATCCGCCTATTTTGCTTGTGCCTGCGCTCTAAAACAGTTTAGAAGAGAAGTAAAATCAACTGAAAAAGTCCGAAACAAACCTAAAAGCAGCCTCTCTGAATTGTGGATGTATCAATCAAATGCATTTAGACGGAGATTTGCTGTTGCGTATAGCGAGCAGGCAGGCAGCAGGGCGGGCAGGGGCCGCTGGAGGCCGTCCCAGCTGCCAACAAACACGAGTGGACATCTAAAATATGATGTAAAGATGGGGAAGCAGCACAGAGAGATTAAGTGGTCGGGCCGCAGTCAGCCTTGGTCATTCCAGAGCCCTCGTGGGTGAAGCTTCTCCCAGAGATTGAGTGTTATTGGTGAGCTGCTGGAAAAGGGGTGAAGTTCTGGGTCGCAGGCAACCGGAGGCAGACACACACAGACCCACGCACACTTACACGGCCTCAAACAGGAATTAAAACAACATCTACGCAGACAGGGATTAAAACAACACACACGCAGACGCACACAAACAGTCCATGTCCACAAGGCACGCACGCTAAGACTGCTAAGTCAATTTGACGCCAGTTGTCTCAAATGTTGTGCCTGCAACAGCGTATTGCTTAATGAGTTTGTTTATTTCAGCCGCAGCGCCGCTCGCGTTGAGTTGTCTTATATGGTCAGAGTCAGTGTGTTTGGATTAGATTAACAGTAATGGGTGCATATCTGAGCAAACACAGCAGATTGACCTTCGACCTTTTCCCCCTTCACGCAGGTCTAGCAGGAGGCTTTGAGTGTTGATTCTCACGAGTGTGTGAAGAAAAACGTGATTTATTATCTGGATCGCTCAGTGTTTGGTCGCCACGTTAGCACACATATTCAGAGTTCTCAAGATCGTTCTTCAGGCACACAAAACAACCTGATCACCCTCCGCGGCCTTTGATTTCTCCGCAATGTTTGGAGAGTCTCCTTGTTCTCCACTTATTTCTCCTGATTATGAGAAGAAAACAAGCCAGTGAAGAAAAAAATATTTTCAACATTTTTGCAACACGTGCAGACCTGCTGCAGATTGTTCACAACACGACAAAACAAAAGTGTGAACGTTGATTCTTGACTTTGTAAACTGTCATAAAAATACTTATACATAATACTTACTTATACTTCTGGAGAGTAAGTGAGCACGTGGACAGTTATTTTCATTTTGGATTAATCTGCCAGTTAATTTTTATTTATCTAGTAATTATTTTGTCTGTATCAGAAAATAATATGAAAAAAAGTCAATTATAATTTCCCATAACTCAAGGCGATCTGTTGATATAGCTTGTTTTCTTTCTTTTTTATTTTTTTTAAAATCTGATCCGAGATGCAGTTTAGTGTAACAAATCCCAAAGAAAAGCATCAAAACTTAGTTTTAGTGTAATTCTGCAACAGATTTGACAAATTACGGACTTCAAGGTGTCAAATAAAAGCTTCCGCTGTCGTTTTAGCTCACTTCCTGTCCGTTTTGCTGCCAGCAGTATCCTCCCTTGTCTCTACGTCACCACATGAACGCAGAGCGGGAGTCACCAGCAAACCGGAGGGATCGGCTCTCTGTGTGTTCACGAGCAGACAGGACCGCCCCTTTATGGAGTTCAAATGTCCCGATTGGATAAAGTGGACAGGGATACCAGAAAATGTATTTTAACAATATGTTTATTTATTTGACTGAAACCCAAAGTGTAATAACTTACAAAGACATGTTCGGAATCTTTATGCGAAAAATGACTAAAAACAACGGACTAAGTTTCAAAGTACCATAAATGTCAGAGTAAAGTCGGTATCTTCAGTGACGTCTGAATGTGCATGTCCATATCGTCATTTTGCAACACATTTGGCGAGTTATCAGCTTTGGGATGTCATAATAAACTTATCCCGTAAACTTCAGCTGGGTCGTAACGTTTCTCGCGTTGCGTATGACTTCCCGCGCGTCTCTATTCGTCACTATGTTCTGTATTCACTGTGTGTTTTCTCGTGTCGCTGAAACATTGAAAATGTTTTTCTTACAACACCCATGTACCTCACACTCTCTTAACACACACACCCACACCCACACACACACACACACACACACACACACACTCAGACAAACACACAGAAATATTTCAGCAGATAAGGGACTTCTATCCTCACAGGTAGACTGAAGGAACACACACACACACACACACACACACCTGCTCAGTGCCATCTAATGAGAGCGCTATCACCTGCACTCTCCTGCCTCAATTAGCCTCTGTTCCTCTTCAGTGAGGAGCGTGCACACACACACACACACACACACACACACACACCCACACACATACAAACACCCACATTTATAGTATATACACACTACGCCTCTGTCCCCGAGAGGACTTTGCCACTCTGCTCTCCTGCACAGTGCAGCACTCAGCTCTTTAGCAGCATTAAATCAACAGGCCCAACCGACATACGGCACGTCACATCACTGTAAACTGCACAGGGGAAATCTATAGAATAGACACTTCAAGAGAAATCCGGACCTATTTTTAAAATGTCTGTATATATGTAGACGAAACTCTTCAGCTCGTCACGCTGCCCTCACAGACTCTGGTGAATCAGGTGTGTTTGCAGCAGATGTGTGTGTTTGTGTGTGCAGAGTCATGTCAGCAGGAGTGCGTGAAGTGTGTGTGTGTGTGTGTGTGTGTGTGTGTGTGTGTGTGTGTGTGTGAGTGTGTGTGTGTGTGAAGCAGGCGGCAGGTCTGTTATCTCTCACTGGATCTTATCTCGGTGTCCAGATACAGGCAGGAGCTCCTCCGGTCTGTGAGGGCAGTGGAGAGGGCCGCCGCCTCAAGACAGTCACAGTTTCTTATCCACAGACGCGCTCGCTGCACTGCACTCCACTGCGCTGCCAGTTGGCCTATTTTTTCTGCCTGACAATCGCTCTGTCTGTCCAGACTTGGAAGGACAGTTGAGCGAAATGATTACATTATGCATAAAACATGCTGCAGTGTCTAATTCTTCATCTCCCTCTCCTCTGTCTTCTCCCTCCGTTCCCACTTCCCTCTTCCTTCTCAGATCCGATGGGAGAAGAACATCACACTTGGGGAACCTCCAGGATTTTTACACTCATGGTGGTGGTATGTATACGTCGCTCTTCTCGCTCTTTCTTTCTTGACCACACAGACACACACACACACACACACACGCATGATCACGCAGATGTTGTTTCAACAGCTCACATTCATACAGTAGAAGTACTCTTGATGGTCTGAAAGAATGTGCAGGGTTGGAGAGGGACAGTAATTGCAGGGAATGCTAAGTGCATCATCTCACACATGTTTAAGTGCTGTACTTCTGGCAGCCCTCTGATTGACAAGTGAGCTAACTTGCCTCGCTCTGTTATTTGAACTGAACTCTTCTTTTCCTTTTATTCCTCACATCGAAGCGTGCATCTTCCAATCAGAGTCAGAATCGGGTCTTGCTGAAGTCTGACGATAAAGTTTTGCAGCAACAGTTTTCCAAGATGCTTTGGAGGGTTTAAATGGGAAAAAAATGCAACTTCAAATACGAGGGAAAGAAATGTGAAAACAAGGTGTTTCCTGCTTGTTATGAGTAAAAAAGATACGTGAGGATTGTCTAAATACAAGTGTCCCATATCTCACTGAAATGCCACTGTAAAGCATAACAACTCATCTTATTCACGAGATATACATTGCATTAGTAAATCTTTGGATGCAAAACTCATGGTATGTTGGTGGTAGCAGATTATTCACTCTGCCTAGCGATGTGTTGCCCTGTGAAGTGCTGTCAAATTTTGCCACGAATTCAGTGAGTTACTCTGTGGAAGTCCAGCACCCATTTTAAAGCACGTTCTGTTGGTATTAAAGACAACTGTTGAGATTTTGTCAATTTGGTACCATTAAAAGTATGTTGATTCTGCCATTAGCAGTTCTTGTCTGTGGCGTACCCATGGATGTACAGACAACCCATCACTGGATTACTTTGATACTGAAACTGTTAAAAAGGTTAAAAAACTGATAATTTCTCTGGAAATCTCTGGAGTCATCAGCGCCGCCTTGTTTCTGTGGTTACTAACCAGATTTAAGGATGTTACTCTGCAAAGAACATCAGATATAATGACATTCTCAGAAAGTTTAGGTCACACTGAATCTATATAGTAGAGTAGTAAATGTGTGTGCCATGAGCTTAATGAGAGTCTTAATGTTTGTCTGAGTTTTGGAGCATTTTGCGGCAGCAGAGCGTTTGCGTAACCTAATTGTCTTCACGAGCTTGAGTCACAGCTTCTGCTCCTGCAGCTGCGAACCGTGTTGGTGCCAGATCAACAAGTCAGCTAACTTTCTGTTGTTGTTACAATATTGGCCTGCTCCCGTCCCTTTGCGCTTCCACTTCTGTCCTGTCACGCCTGCCCCGACTCTAAACCTCCACTCCATCGTCAAGATTTGAAGATTTTTTTTTCATCCCGATGCTCCATTTAACAGAACAAGGCTCTGACGTGGGTCGCTCCTCTTTAAACAAATCTGTCAGATCTCCTAATGCTAGATAAATAGAGGACAGTGTTTTCTATCTGGCCTGAAGAACAGGGTCAGTGGGCTTAGCGCCTGACATGTGCACTGCTAGCTCAGTGTTTGAATTAGAGGGAAAAGGGAACACCCCGAACGCAGCATTTCCCACCTTCCAGTTGAGAGCCCGAGAGCTTGAAAAATCCAACTTTAATGCAAAGATAGAAGCAGACAGGCAGTCAGAGGGAACCGTGCAGCTGGAGAGGATGCAGACAAAGAATCAAGCAGGCAAACAGGCCGGGAGGTTGAGAGGCTGAATCCTCAGCAAGGCAGCACGAGAGGCAAAGAGAGCCAGGATAAGAGCTTTGACAGGGCCCGCTTTGTTTGTCATTCATGCTATCCTGCTCATCCCCAAAGCCCCCCGGCCGGCCCTGTGTAATAAACCCGGACATGCGGCTTGATTCATTCATCCTCTCTGGCCCCAGTGTGTGTTGTAATTGTGCGGCCTGTTGGCACGGTTCATAATGGTCCTTAAAGAGCCTGGCTTCTCTCAACCTGACAGCTCTCAATTGGACAGCTACCAGTAATACTGACAGAATGACATACACAAACATACAGCGCGGCTTAAGTTTGCTCTCGCCTCTGCCTGAACCAATAAGAGTGTGTGTGTGTGTGTGTGTGAGAGAGAGAGAGAGAGGGAGAGAGAGAGAGCGAGCGAGGGAATAGAAAGGGAAACTGAGCTCTCGTAGTTTGTGTTCTGACTGTATTGATATATTTCAGCACAGTGTGGGAGATGACCTAGCGCGTGTGTGTATGTGTGTGTGTGTGTGTGTGTGTGTGCCAGAGAGCAGTTGGAGAGTCGGCTGATGATTAGCCAGGCTGAACAGGGCAGGACTCCACCGTAGTATGACCTAGCTGAGGGGCGTCTGTCTGGGCCACGCAGCACGTGGACATTCACTCGCTGGGGGTGGGGTCCGGGGGTCGGCTGCCGGTGGGGGGAGGGGGGAGTCCCCTGTCCACCTCCACCCAGCAAACTCCCCCGCCGCCAACCTCCAGCCTCCCCCAAAACAAAAGCTCCAGATGGCAGGAAAGCCACCAACCTCCCTCATCCCTCACCCTTCGCTCCCCCTCCCTCAACCTTTGTCTGGAGGCCTGTCCCTTTGTTTGCGGAAGAGAGACCCCCGAATGGATTAACTCTTTGCATTCCAGCCTCTTTTGTGTTAAACAGCCAAATCTAAGACCCCGACCCCGCCGCCACCCCAGCCCCGCCCCCGTTGTCCCCTCCTCGGCACCTTACTGGGGTTTTCTTCCCTCCTGTCTCTGCTCCTGGTTCCTGTAGGACGACATTGGTGGGAGGGTGGGGGGGGAGGCTGGCAGCGGGGGTCACTCATCCACATCTGTTGTTATGGGTGGAAGGATAAAGAAAGGGCTCAGCGAGGGCTGCAGGTGTTGATTGTGTCATTAGCTCCTTCTCTATTGGCTGCTGCTAGTTGTCTCCTCCTTATCCCAAAATCGATGACTTTAACCAGTTTTCACTGGATGGCCACTAAATCCTCAATACACACCCCCTCCACACACACACACACACACACACACACACACACACACACCACACCCCCAACAGAAAACATACACACACACGAAAACCTCAGCACAACAACCATATGTAGCGGGATGATCTGTGCTGTAGCCTCCTACTGACATTCTTGTTTTGTGAGGGGCAGAGAAAACAATCTCTCTGCTCCTCAACGTCTCGACTTTTCTCTGTAAACAACTTTCTCCACCACGTTCTCGTTTTCCTCCCATCGCATGTTTCAGATCCTCAGCCTTGTGGATGCGGCTCCATCGCTGGCAGTAACATCTAAATAAAATCCAATATTAGCACTAATACAGTCAATTCTACTAATTTAAAAGCAGCCAAACACTGTTTGCATCTGGCTTCACTTGCTAACAAACTGCTGCAAGTGTGTAACCAAACAAAAAAGGCTAATTAAAGCGAATTAGCTGGTGGCAATAGGCGATTTGAGTGGGGATGAGCGGAGAATGCCACCCGCCTTGTTAACCTTCCATCCCCCTTGGTAGCAGAGAGAGTGCAGGGGCAGAGGGGTTGTTTAGCTGAATTTGTTCTAGTCTACCTGATCCATCTGTGCTTTATCTGACTGAGGTTTGTACAAGGTAGAATCTACAGCCCTGACCAAAACTCTGAAACCAAAAGAATGAAAAGAGTTCTGTAGTCACAGGAAAGTCAAACAAACCGGTCCATCCTGCTTGTAAACAAACATATATCACCTGCTGGCTGTTGGTCCCTGCAAGATGTGGGTGAATAGATCATCGGTCTCACTGGGGAGTGATGCAGCATGTTCAAGTCTCATCCAAACCCAGCAGAAATATGTCCACACGGATATCAGATCAGGTCGTGAGACCTGAAGAGACGATACAAGGCTTTCCCTGGTAGTCAGCGTTTGCCAATGTTACAGATGTCACACCTTTAGTTTGTTTTAGTATTCAGCTGTAGGATTGATGCTGCAGTCAGAAAATCAGGATGTCTGCTCCATACAGCAGCAACGCCAGCGGCAGAGTCACGACAAAGAGTAGCAGGAATCGGATTTGACTCATACCGTGATGATAGTTAAGGAGAGTAGACCAACCAGTAGACCTTTTTGGCACGACTTTGGATTTAAAACCAATGATAACATGGATGATGAGGTTAATGAGGAAGATGGGCTTGGTTACCTCACTGAGAAGTTGGAAGTGTGCAGTCTGTTGCTGTCAATTTGTGTTTTTGAGTGTGAAGCTGCAAGCCTCCAGTGTTCTACAGTGTAGTAATAGTGTTGTCACGACTTCATTAGCTGGTGGGAAAATTTTGTCCACGCGGCAACCCTCATTGGACCTTTAATTTATCACTTTTTAACACTTGAGTGTAGGAATATCGTCCACCTGTACATGTGAATATCCGTCAGCGCTCACACAACTTAATCTTATTGCTGGTCCCTCCGTCAGTCCGTCGCTCCTCGTGCGATGACAGTCGCTGTAATTATTAGCCACAGTCCAAAGGGAGTGTTCCTGATTTACATGGCGCTGTGATGTTGTTTCCTCCTGCTCGCTGAATGCGTTGCTGCTGCCAGGAGAATAGCTGGTACTTGAGTCAAGGTAATAAAGACAACTGGAAGGCTTGTGTTTCCCCGCCTCCACTCTTTGATTGCAGCATTTTGTCCCATTAGGAAGAGCCTGTTCTGATAAGAGGAGGAGACGGCACGGTCGGCTCTCTCTAACTTTGTTTCGTTGGACTCTCTTTCTTTCACCCGTGCTCTGTCTGCCTCCTTATCGCCATCTGTCTCCATCTCTGTCTACATTTCTATGGATATTTCTCTCTCTCTCTCTCTCTCACACTGACTCACTGACTGACTGACTGACTAAAGACGCACACAGGATTATCATGTAGACCTGCCACCACCAGCAGCCTTGTGTGTCTGTCTTGCTGTGTCTTTGTTTACTCTCCTTATTATAATGGAAAGGCACATTGTAACCACCGGCTTTGTCAGACCACAGTTAATTGCAAATAATTATCGTGATGGCATTTAATTTTAGTAATTGTCTTCTTCTGGACGGCTGGACGCTAATCCCTTCCTCCTCTGTTCTGGATACAAAGTGTGTGTTTGCGTGAGTGTTTGTGTGCCGACGGTGCCAGCTCATATTTTTATAGTCTTGTGTCTCATTTGAATTTATTGAAAAAAAATAAAAATGGAAAAAAAAGAAAAAAAGAAAGGAGTTTGCATGACCCAGAGCTGCAATTTGAATCTTCTCCCGTGACTCTTCAAAGTAAGAGTGGTTAAAGTTCCCCTCCATATGGAGTTGTGTTGCGGCTCTACTACCCATAATACCATAAAGAGCTTCCCATGATGAGATGATTAGATTGAAATGATTAGATAATTGGATAGAAAATGTACTATTACAGAGTACAAGATTTCTTGCAGATTGCTGGTGCTAATTAACTGTGAATGTTGACTTCCCAGATAATTTCTAAAGATTAGTGTCTCTGAAAAGGAAGCGACAACAACTATGACATGGGCTTTCCCTTTTAAATGTGGGTGGGATTGTCAAATCAGAGCTAACAATGGTACCATCCAGACTTTGCCTGGCCTCAGTCCCAGTGATACATGAGGTGCTATAGTAGATGGAAAGGGAATTTTTTTCTCCTCTTGATTGCACCCTGACCGGTCTCTTCACAAAATCCACCTTCCATTAGCACGATGTTAGTCATTTTTCTTGCTAATCTAACACATTTTCACACCTCTCAGCTCCTTTTCTTCCCGTTCCAACTCATGTATCCTCGTGTCGACCACCTAAAATAATATCAGAATAATGAAAGTCTCGGTTTCTGCGTTTAGTCTCGTCCACCAGCGATCCCGCGTCAGATTATGCAGAGGCAGAATGAGATTTCCCTGCGCGGCCCAGACAGATGCAGGTCAGCTGCTCAAATCGCAATATATTTCAGACTTCGCAGGCCGTGAGATGTTAGATCACCTTTCCCCCTACTCCCGTGCCCGTACCTGGTTGTGTCTTCGTGGTAACAAACTGTAACCCGTGTCCCGTTTCATTTCCCTGAGAGCTGATTGGATTTGCGATGGTCGCGCCTTTTTCACCGCGGCCCGTGTCTGACGGAGCAGCAATCTCCTTAACACCAAACCGATAGATATGATAATGTACGCCGGCTTTATTGTCGAGTGACAGCAGGGCAGCACGACACACACACACCATATGTGTTCACCACTGTCTCTGCACAGGCCCTCTCTGTTCCTTCAGCGCCCTCCTTGTCTGGGGGGGACTCCAGTGCTCGCTGGGCGCCTCGGGGCAGTCACTCTGTCTTTTAATCTTTAAATACTACTCGCATTTCTGCTGCTGTTCTCACGCTTTGATGCTCCTGTTGAAATTCTTTGTTTGTCGTTCTTTTTATTTTTTTTGGACACCTTACGTTACACTCGCAGAAAAGAACACAAGTGAAGGTGCAGATCATTGATCAACGCTGGTTTGTAATAACCGCGCTCAGGAGCTAATAACACTAAACCGTGAAAATCAAACATCTTGTTCAATGGAAGATGACAACATGTGACAGGGTGCGATTCTCTGACGGTTATGGCCGATCAGCTAATATTTCCTGCTCCATTTCACAGTCTGTCATATCAAGTGTCACAGCTGCTCCCAACATCAGCACAAAGAATGCATCTAACAGTTTATTTGCACCCTTAAACGACAGCAAGAATTTCTGCTCATGACTTCAGCAGTTTCTGTCTCTTTTCTTTTTATTCGCTGTCCATGAAATCAATATCTTGAAGAAGGAGCAGTCCATAATGTGGACCGGCTTAGCAGGTACTTAATTTCAGTGCAGTAATTAAGGGTCCATTTGGAGTGGGACCTGGTGGCCCCTGCTGCCCTGCAGCACTGGGATTGGTCTAATTAACTAATATGAGTACGGTGGATTGGGCAGTAAGTAACATAATCTCAGCTGATTGGTCAATAACGTGCAGGTCGCCGGGGCAGGATGAGAGGAACATTTGGCGACCCGTCCTCCTTGGATAAAAGCTCTCTGGAGCTGGGCTGCAGGCTTCAGGCTGGACTGTGTGGTGGCCACAGTGGCAGCTGCAGTGTAGACAGTTCCTGTTTTCACATGGCCATTAATAGGGCTTGGTATCGAACCTCAGTACTTCTGTAGTGCTGACTGAAATGTGTCCATAGCGTTGAGTATTAGAACGGTATGAAATGTCTCGGTGATGAATCAATGAGT
Organism: Diplodus sargus; assembly: GCA_903131615.1. Lineage (NCBI taxonomy): Eukaryota > Metazoa > Chordata > Actinopteri > Spariformes > Sparidae > Diplodus > Diplodus sargus. Next base: position 981,874 of record CAEMYA010000120.1, read on the forward strand.
CAGTCAGCAGCACTCCATTTTTGTGTTTCTGTACATCTGAAGCAAAGAAGCAAAAACGAATCTTTCGCTTCAGCTTCTCAAATGTAAATATATATCGTTTTTATAAATCCTCTGTGATGTGAACCAAATACAGTTTTTGACAGCTTGTTAAACAAAACAACACATTTTAATTTGTAAACTTGAGCTTTGGGAAATGATTTCCTTCCAAATAAATCACGAAAATACGATTTTCCTCCTAATGATTAAAATTGTAGCTCTATTGTCAGGCAGTGAATGTGAAATCAAAACTGCAGATCTTGTTTATCTGTTCTTTGTTCAGATATTTCCTGCTTTATATCATAACTCTGCCATCCAGTAAAAAGAAACAGATACCTGCACATCGCTCTAACATTCAAGACATTTATAATATGTCAAACTTGTGCTTTGGTCTCACTAGTCTTACCTCTACAACTATTTTATTCCTGCAAAGTTTGTTTGTGGTTGCTTATGTTAAAGGTTGCAGGTTGCAGTTTACTGCCAGCAAAAAAACCCTCTAGTCTCGAGCTGCTCTGTGGTGGCCCCTATGGGCATCACAGTTGTTATTGAGGGTGGGACCATCCACCTAATAAGTTATTAGTACGATACGATACGATACGATACGATACGATACCTTACAATACGATAAACTAGCTAAGCCCCAACTCAAACTGCCCTTCTTTTTGATTGACAAGACTTGCTGTACCTACATACATCCACTTGAACCACTTTCACTCAGAACATTGTACATAAATGAATCTCTATTAGAAAAGTGTCATCATATCCGCTTTAGAAAAAAAACACACGAACCAGCAACATACTGTGTCTTTGGCTCTCACAGCTAAAGTGTCTAACTGCTGTCGCTCTCTTGTCCTGTGCACAGTGTATTCTGGGATCTGTACTGCGCTGCCCCGGACCGGAGGGAGACATGTGAACATTCCAGCGAGGCCAAGGCTTTCCATGACTATGTGAGTGAACTTAACCAACCCTGCACACAAATACACACACACGCTCACACTTACACATGCTGGTGAGCACATACAAGCACATGCAGAGTGTGTATGAGAGAGAGAAGGGGCTGTTCTGTCTGTGATAGTGCTGCTGGTTCTTGTTTTGGCATGTCTGGTCTGCCTGCTGCAGCCTCTCTACTGGATGGGACAGAGCCAGACGTCTGAAATAGCAAGCTTTTAAAAATGCAGCACCTATGAACACCGCTTGTATATTTTATGGGAAAGCCCTAAGACTTCCATCTTTGAATTTTTAAAGTCTGATGGTGGAGTCTTGATGCGATCCTGCCATGTTTCACATGATCAGCCTTGATCAGATATCAGTTTTCGGACTGTGTAGCTCGTCTGCTGGCCGCACTTCCTCAAAACGCCGACCCCTGACCCCGCAGGTCTGAGCGAAACTGTCGGCCGGGGGTGAAAGGTGGCAGCACTGCCTGGCTATTTATTGGTCCACTCACAGCTTCAGTAAAGGTCAGGGAGCATACAGCAGCTGGCTGCTCACACAAGCACATCAACACACACATTCACACACAATACACAGGACACATTTAGAGCTAGTTGTGGCTGCAGGGGATGGATGGGGTGACGAAGGGTCAGGGTGCAGGCCCCCTTGACCCTCTCATCTTCTGAAGAGTCCGAGCAGTCGATCAGTAACCTATCGAACACACACAAAAACACACACACATAGTGTTGAGGAGCTAGAGAGGCTTTGTCTCTGCGGCTCTCATCACCGCGAATGACCATTTTGAGGTCACTCACTTCCTGTCAGTCGGGGCTTTAAAATGGATTTCTCTACTTTACCTCAAATGTCTTCCTTTCAGGCTCATCCACGCTCTATTAAACATTTGCTCTGTGTTGCCTGAGACGTATTTGACTAAGGATTACATGGCTGTTAGGATGTTGACTGGACGGACTGCCTCAACTAGTAGATTATCGTCCCACCTGGGCAGGAGTGAAACCTGAAATGGATTAGAGATGCTATTCTTACCATACGCTGCTCATTCAGGCTGTTTTAGCCCACAGCCGGTCACCCATTCAGCTGAACTCTCTTATGAGGTTTGACAGCAAAAGTGTGAGCACTTGTCAGCCGAACAGATTACATTTGTTGTGCATGTTGTAAGTGTGTGTGTGTGTGTGTGTGTGTGTGTATCCACAGCAGTCTGTCTGTGTGTGCATGTGCACGTGTTGGACCACCATAAGATTAATTACATGGTTAATTAAACCTAGTAGTTAATTAAATCTGACAACTGTGTCTAATTAATCTAAATGCAATATAATTTCCTACACCTTTCTCCAGAGGTAGGCCAGCTGGATACCTGCATGTCAGCTCTTTAACGGCTCCACTTTGACAGGCCTGGTCAATATATGGCTGAAATTCAGGGTTCCGATTCATGCCAACATGGGGGGGGGAAAAAAGACATTTTAAAAGTCCATGTGATCCACTTTTTTTCGGCCACAGGAAGCAGCCAGGTGAGAGGCAGGATCAGTAATGAAGCTGTATGTTTGATTACAGAGGGAATGAATCAAATGAAGACTTAAACCAAGGAACCTGACAAAGAAGGAAGGGTCATTATGAAATCCAGCTGTATTAAAGTCTATGGGAGCTGAGATATGTTGGGTTTTAGTGTGTTAATTCATAGACTTCAATACGGCTCTCACCACAGTCTGGCACCAAAGCAAGATTCAGGAACGTAATGACCCGTTCTTCCTTTTAAGTTCCTCGACACAAACTGGGACAGTGTGAGGTTTTGTTTTTTACCAGACGAACTTTATTGGAGTTCAAGGATTCAGACGGTGTTGTTTGACCTTTCGACCTGGTTCAAGTTCAGGAAGTCAGTGTGTCTGCTGTCTGACAGAGAGGGCTGATTTGTTGGTGACTAATCAGGACAAAAATATTCATTAATTTAAGAATTAGTTGTCAGCGTCCTTTAGAAGCAGCTCTCTGTTTTTTCCCCCCCTAATGTGGTGACACAGTTGGATCTTATTCCATCTTCTTTCAACTCCTCATTGAAGCTTTAAAGATGGTTTCACAGAGTGAATTATTCAAATCCAAGTTCCTGTGTTTTTATTGTTTCGATATTTCAAAAACTGGAAATATTCTAGATGTCCCCAAATTTCAGATATATATTTGCTACAATCTTCATTGGAAATTGAAACAAGGTTTACCTTTTCTTTTTTTTAAACAGTGTTTGGCTGCACAGCATTAGTTGGTATGGACCGACCCAGGGGGCTTTGTAGTGCTGCTATTTTATAATGAAGGAAAGCTTTATATGTATTTTTTTGGGTCTATTTTTAATTGTAAAAGCTGGAACTTTTAACCCAAAGTGACAGTCAGCAGTGGAGCGTGTGTGCATGCACGAGGGTGTGGCAGTGGCTCTGACAACAGCAAAACGCAGTAGGTGTGTGTGTGAGCACATGTGCTTTTGTGACTGTTGCCATGCATGTGTGTGTCTTTGTGCGACAGAGAGAGGGAGAGTGTGTGTGTGAGTGTGTGTGTGTGTGTGTGTGTGCATGAATCCCCAGGGTGATGAGGGGTCTGTCTGTCTCTGATTAACTCTGGCTCCTTGGTCCCCGTAGACCGACGGCCTGATCAAGTCTCTATCACGGCCCCTTGCTGATAACGGCTCCCTCATTCCCCCAAGTCCCCCCGGATCACAGAGTGAAAAACAACACAGCTCCCAGGAGTCGCACACACTCTGCACACACTCTGCTCTGTGTGTGTGTGTGTGTGTGTCGCTCAGTGTGAATAGTGAAAGAGGAATGAGTGCAAGATGAATTGGTTGTTTTTATTTATGTTTTTTATAATTTAAAGTCTTCTCTGGTAGCTTAGCTGTCCGTTTGTCGTGGATAACAAAAAGAAAACACGAGCGCGGGGCTATAAAATTGATATTTAGGAATACAGTTTGCTTATTTGTTTCCTGAAACTGATGCGGTTGCTAGGCAACGTGGAGCCAGAGTGGAGTCTTAGTTACAGATTTGGTTTGGCTCGGCTCAGTTTGGCTCAATTTGGCCCCCGGTTTGGAGGCACCTCTTACTCAGCTCTGTCCTACTGGCCCTCATTGTGAGCGATGATGTAGACTTTGTGGACTCTCCAGTTTGGGGAAGATAATGGAATATAATGTGCTAATCCTCAGATCTGGGGACTGGTTGACAGCTAATCCAGGGGAATGTGGTGGGATTGGAGCCCTGGCCGCACTCCCAGAACTGGAGGCCTCTGACTAGCTGGAATCGCTGGTTGGCTTCACCCCTGGATGGTGAATCTGCAATCATCGCCACTCGAACTTGCGCGTAAACACTCGCAGGCGCGCGGCTTGTGTGCAGATTGCACACCCACACTCGTATGCAAATGAACGCTCAAAGTAAGCGAGATGATACTGTATCGTAAAGAGCTGGAACAGAAGTGAAGTCTTGTACCTCTGTAAAAGTAATTTAAGTGGTCTCTCTTGTCGCCTTAATTGTCGGAGTTGTGTTGCTGTCCTTCCTCCTCACGCTGCCTTTTAATCATGTTTATTTCCTAAAAGCGATCCGCACATCTTATAGTCCTCTTCTCCGCTCAAATTTTTTGGATGTTCCTCAAACGAGCACTTTGTTGAGGAAACGTGTTTGATTATAAGAACATGGCACGTCTTTAGTAACTCAATATGAATGATTAAAGGGACGGGAGCTTTGTGATGAAGAAAGCATACATATTGACGCGGGCGGGCACACTTGTTCACACACAAACACACACACACACACACACACATTAAAGCAGGCAGAAGAATGAATCTCTGTCTTCTCTGACACACACGCAAGCACGCACTTGCAATCACTGACAAACAGTCTTTCAGGAAGTGCTACACTCGGCCTTGTTGTTGCAGACGTTTTGCCCCAGCCAGAGGTCACAACCCCGAACATCTGCGATTCGCGCCAATCCGGGTTCAGCGCCTGCGGAGTGTCACAGATTTAGTGCCACAAGTGCGTCATTCACATCGCATTGCTCCACTGACTCCGCTCTGCTCTCGGCTTATTGATGGGAACTGTCATGATGACGGTGGAGACAGATCACAGTTGGGAAATAGTGGTACGAAGGCATTTGTATTATTAGTCTTTGAACCCCGATTTGGAAAAAAACGTCAAACATTCACTAGATCCACCTCCTCCAGTTTAATCATTTGTAATTTTCCTCTGTTTGATATCAATTTTAATCGAATATATCAGGATTTCTTTTGCAATTTTTGGGACGAATGAGAGATATGAACATGTCAGTTGAGGCTGATGATGCAGCTGCAATTTTTTGATTAATCATTTTGTCTACGAAGTGTCAGAAAATAGTGAAAATACACCCGTCAGGATTTCCCAGACACCCGGGCGACGTCTATGAATGTCTTATTTTGGTGGGCTCAGGATGGTTGAGGGGCAGGGGCGAAAATAAAAAAAAAATGGGTCACCAGCTGTATGCGGTCAGGCACCAGTGTGCAGACAGTCGTGGTACATTTATAACGAACTGGAATGGCACCATAGAGCTGCACTTTCGCAGCGTCTTTCCGAACCTGGGGGCACCGGGTTGGTGACTAGAAGCTGGAACAAGCAGGTGTTTGAAAAGAAGAAGATGACTGGCTGCTCTATATGTAACACAATGTAGACAACAATAGTCTCGGGCTAAAGAAGAGGCAATCCAGGCACTCCAAACAAGGAAAAGTATAAAAACGGGACATATTAAAAGCCTTAGTTATAATGGCTAAATCATTAAAAGGGCAATCACTGAAAAAGCCAACGTGCCTCATCACCTGCTCCCCAAATGAAGCAGGTGTACACTCGAAAAGCGACTCAAATGATCAATCAATCACCCGAAATTGTTGTGGATGAATTTCCCTGACTGATCATTTAAGCGGCTCTAAATCAACTAATCAAAACATAAAGACGATGAGAGTAAGAGTCGGGGAGTCTGTTCCCAGCATGCAGCGTGCAGACGGCAGAGAGACGGAGGTGCTGTGCTGGCTGTTGCCCGGGGATTCTTTGAGAGGGTTAAACATTTGTCAGGCTGGACCACAGTAACAGGTGGCACGAGGGGAGGAGCTGCACTCTGTAAACAACCGTTGATGGCCGAGCCTTTTGTCTGGACTCTGTGTGCGATTCTTGCGTGTGTGTTCTCCCGTCTCCACAGCTCCCCGCGTTGCCGTACCAGGTGCTCGCTCGCCTAATTTTAACGCCACACGTCTGCTGAATGCTCTCTCCCCCTTCGTCTTTGTCTCTGTCCTTTCCGCCGGAGACAGAATTTACTCATCCTGCACTGCTTCTTTTTTTTTTT
>CAEMYA010000120.1:988255-1006695 GCA_903131615.1 Diplodus sargus
CCTCTCTTCACCATCCTCCCCCTTCTCTTTCTTTTCCTTTCCTCTCTGTTCCACGCTCTCTTTCTTATTCCTCCCCCTCTCTCCTTTTTTGCCTCCCTCCCTCCTCCTCTCCGCCCTCCCCCTCTCTCAGAGGAGATTGATTGGGTAATCTGGCTGGGTGCCAGTAGTGCCCGCTTTCTCGCTCGGGGGAAGGAGAGAAGCGGGGGCGACATGACGACATGCAGGAATAATAATAACATCCATAATATAGGCAGAGTAGGTATGGATGGAGGGATGGAGGAGGAGAAGGGAGAAAGAGCGGAGGAATCTTTCTCTTTCTCTGCAGACTCTCCCGGTTGTTTCCAGTTTAAATTTAGCCTACACACAAAACGGCGTGCCACAACATTGTGTCTCCATTTCTGTCTGTCTCTATCCGTCCCTCCATCTCTCCGTCCTCCCTCCCTCCCTCCCTCGCCTCCGCCGTTTTTTTTGCGCCTGTGTCGTCTTTTAATATCAAACAGTGCGTGGAGTGCAGGCTGCAGGCAGACGGGCGTCGAGCGAGAGGACGCTGTCTTTGTGTGCCGTTGTTTACCTTTGTTACCGTCTAAATGAAAAAGGCCAGTTGGCTCCTCTGTCTGTGTATACCTTTCCCTATCTGAGGGAAGGAACAAAGCCTGAAAGTGCTGCCCTCAAGCTGTGTGTGTGTGTGTGTGCGTGTGCGGGTGTGTGTGTGTGTGTGTGTGTTCGGCTGGAGGTCTGGAAGTGACAGAAGCAGCAGATCAAATATTGTTTATGGTTCCCCTTCCTCGCAGGTTCGTTCTGGGCTGAGCTTAAAAAACAAAAGTGCTGTGGGTTTTTTTAGCATTTGATCTGAAATGCTGAGAGCGCGAGGCTTCCGGATCTGTGTTTGACAAGAGACGGACACGGAGACAGACATATGGAGACAAGAAACCAGGGGACGGGGACAGACAGACGAGCGACAGGGAGGAGGGAAGAGGAGGAGAAACAGCAAGGGAGGAGGAGGAGGAGGGAGGGAGGGAGGGAGGGAGGGAGATGTATCAGTGTGCAGGGAAGAAAGAGGTGTCTGAAGACACTGGGGACTCTTTTTGAAGTCTGCATTTTTCAGAGTTTATCAGAGTTTTGCTGCTTCTCACTCGCCACGAATCCGCCCGAGCATAGTTATTGTAGGAACCAAAACACTGCAGCGTTTCCTTTCCCTCCTTTCCACTGCAGCTCTCCAACCCGGTCCCATTTAATTTCCCTAACCCAGTTACCCATGAATGCCCTCTTAGTTGCAACACCATCATCCATAAAATTTAAACAAATGCTTCAGATGAATACTACATGCTGGGAAATAGTGGAAAAGTCCTCCAGGCACTTGTTTATCTCTCCCAGTGAAACTCGGGAGTGGATGCTGCCAATTCTGTCTCAGTCCGTGTATTCGTTTTCAGGAAATAAATTATGGTTCAATAATTAAAAAAATGTTGTTTTTTTTAAAAAGCAACATTCATCACTTGTTTCACTCCCCGACTGTAACCGGTTTACTGTGGAGAATTGAAGTGAGCAATTTGTCAGGGGGGTTGGAAGTTTTCGAGGGGCGACCTTCCGTGCCGGAGGTGTTTGTGTCTGCGTGGTGTTTTCTCCTGCCAAGGCTTCATCTCCTGACTCTGCTCAGACACCCACACACACACGCACGCACTCACACACACACACACACACACACGGACGCCCTCTCTGTCACAGTCTTTTGAAGTTCCCCGACACTGTTGACACCCAAACCACATCCACTTACGGTATCCATCAGTCCATTGTGTTAAAAGACCCTGCAGAACATGGCATAAATTACTGCAATTATGATGCGTCTGCTGTGTTTTGCTTCTGCTTTAGTTTGAACTTTACTCTGGCAACCTCCGCTGACTTTGTGTTGTTACAGCTTCGTGTCCCAAGTCTTTGAGCAGAGGGGCAGAACGACCTGGCAGAAGCTGGAATTTTTTTTGTGAGCATTTTGAAAATTTCAAGGATTTTTTTTTCCCCTGTCTCCAGTCAGCTTTTCCAGCTGTGCTCTCATTCCCGGAGTAAAAGCACTGCGTTTGCTGCTGTTACTCATTAGGTCTAAAACACTGACGATGGTTACAAGGATTGTCAGAGCGGTCCCTGGGAGTGAAACCTATCTTTAAACACACACTCTCGTCGGTTGACTCGGGGAGTTGAGAGGCCATTTTCTTTCTTTCACGCCAAGTCGCTAAATTAAATCAGCTCACACTGGAGCTGCTGTGGTGGAAAGGATATGAAACAAGTTAGGTTTGTTAGTTAAACTTGATTGCTGAGGAAGTTCGGTGAGCTGTGCGGGTGGAGGGCATCTGGGACGTCCTGTCAAAGTGTGTGAGGACACACTGCAAGATGATTGATTAAGCGGGATGCACGACATTTGAGATCAAGTGTAAGACAGAGAAAAACACCGCATTTAAAGTATGTATCACATGCATTGTGTGCGCCACAGTCCGCAAAATATAAAATATAACCTCCCTGGCCCGAATTATGATAATGTTTTATCAAGATACGTGCTTGTCGATGGTGTTGAGACGCATTAAACCGCGGTTGTAAGCTTTCATCCAGCCCTGAGTCGTGTCTGCAGGCAGCCCGTAGGTCGCCTGAGAGGTGAAATTCTGGGCAAAGGCAGTTCTCTCTTGCTGTTTTGAGTTTGAAGCAACATTTTCGTCAACTCTGATCTTCTGTCATGTGCGCTGCGGTGGCAGGAACACTGTTCAGAGAGACTTCAGGAACAAAATCAAGCTGAAACGGTGAAAGCGAGGGGGACCCCAGCGGAGATCACACCCGTGAACGATGCGGCAGGTTTGTGGTTGGAGTCTTTGTAGATCTCAGAGCTTCCTCGCACAGAATTTTGTCGTGAGACTTCCAGTGTACACTTTTGAGGCGCTGTTTCCGCCACAAAACACTGATGGTTGGTGCTTTTGACTCGTCTTTAAACCCAGAAATGTTACACACAACTGGAAACGAGCCCTTTTCTTTTATTGATGCGCACATAACGTTTTGTTTACTTGCGCATTGCGATTGCTGACGCGGGTTTGATGATTGTTTTCTCAGTCATCCTGTCAGATGTTCTCGGTTTATGAAGCTTAACCATTGCCTCTGCTCAACATTGTACTCCACACTGTTGTAGTATCTTCTTACTGCAGTATCTAAAGTTCTCCTAAGTAGTAGAGTATAAAAGTGAAAAGTATTATTTCTTGGAGCTACCAACTTCAAAGAGTCCACTTAAACAAGGCCATGGGTGGGGAATGTTCGTTGTCGGCAGTGTTGCCTGGTTCAGTTTCATCCATGTTGCCACACCTTTTCTCCCCATTGGAATCCCCCCTTGTTGTCCGTTTCTGTCACTTCACGTCTTTTACGTCGTCTCATCTCGCGACTTGTGGCGTGCACGATCAGATCGTGCAAAGACGCAAAAAAGACGTAATCCAGGATTCGCCTCAAAAGCATTAGCCAAGTTGGCAAAGCAAAGTAGGGAGCCTGTTTTGAAAAAGGTAGCAGAAAGTAAATATATTTGTGTGAGAGTTTAGTGAGTAAAGTTTAAGAGTTGTCAGAAAAAATGAATGCTTGAGTAAAGTACATGTTCCTGAGGAAGTCTACTTAAGTACGGCGACAGAGTGTTTTTTGCAAATTCACCTCCAGGAGCATGAGAGACCTATTTCTCTTGCAGCGACAGCAACCTTCGTCACTGTTCTGACAGAATGCTTCCAAAGCGGTGCCTTTTTACAAAATCAAGCTCACATCAACCCTCGCTGACTTTATCACATTACTATTTATTAATTAAGTCACTGAAATCACTGATTAAGCTTATTGTAAATCAGTTATTAAACAAAATACAGACTGTGGTTCTTTATCAAATTAAAGTATATTTATCAAAATTAGATTATTTACCAAATTATGATATTGAAATGTAACTCGGCTTCATAACGTGAAGCAAACCTGGAGTTCGTCTGCATCTTCACTTCGCTTCCTGTGATTATTCCGCATGTTGTATTTACATGTTACGTGGCCTCGTGTCACCGCGAGCTTAGGGGACATTTGTTTACATACAAAAGCAGCAGACTCAAATTGTGTTGACAGAGTAATTAATATGTTTAATTAATCAGTAACTTCTCGTCCTCCCTCAAGTCAGAGCTTCCTTTAAACAGCTCAAACAACTCTTTTCTTCTTTTCTCCCTCACCTCTTTGCCCACTCGCTACAATCTTTCCCCTCCTCACACACACTCCGTCCTGCCCTCTCTCCTTTGCCTCTGCCTCTCTTTGTGGCTTGTAGCTGGCAAACGTCGCAGCCTGGCACAGTGTGTCCCTGGCACAGCGTGTGTGTGTCTCTGTGTGTGCGTGTCTGCTGTCTGCTGCACAGCCCTGCCAGTCCACCAGTCTCAAGTACCAGCTGGGCACCCGAACTCACAACCAAAATAAACTGGCCGCGCTATCAATGGGCCCATGGGCTGCAGCGTGTGTGCAGGAGTGTGCTTGCTTGTGTTCGCGCGCGCGCGTGCATATGTACGCGTCTTCTTGTGTGTGTGTGTGTGTGTGTGTGTGTGTGTGAGGTGCTCATCGGACACCCTGCTTATTAAGTCTCATTGAACCGAGTGGTGAAACAAACACAGTCCTTCCTCAGATGAATGCCTGAGATGTTCGCCTGTCTCAACTTTGCATTACACTGAGGCCCTCCCTGCAAGGATTAAAGACTAAAACAATTACAAAGCCTTATTTGCAATTCAAATTCTCCTAAATGCAGACTTAATCCCCATTTTCCAAAGGCAGCAATACTGAGAGGCAGAATAAATGTGTGAGAGAGATCCAGTTCAAGCCTCTGTCGGGGTTTCTGTTGCTAAAATAACACTTATAAGTTATGGGGGGGGGGGGATAATGAACGTGCTTTGAGCTGGTTGAGTTATATTTGGAGAACAGTTTGTTTCTGTTAAAAGCTCGTCTTTGTAACAATGGGATAAATGTACAGAATCAGCAGGGGAGTCGCTGGTTTTCCACACTGCTCGTTCAGAGGGACGCGCTCACGTCCTCGGGATTATTTGCATTTTATTTTAATTTGCTGCGCGTGTGCATTTACATATTGACACATGCGTGCGTTGAAGGTGCGCAACTGTCCTGATGGCGGGGGCCACGGTGAGCGTGCTTTACTGCTGCCCAGGGTATATTTACAGACAGTGACTTTAATGCAGTGTAATGATTATTTTTATTCCAGGTACTTCGGCAGCCCGTTCACTCTGAGTGGAATGACTCCCCATCGGCCCACTGATTACCTCTGTGGCTGCTGCCACACCTGGCTCCTTCAGCTCCCCACTCTCTCCACCATTACACCTTGAGAGCCTTCCCCCCTTTTATTTTACACCGTCATCTGTTTGTCCCTCTCCTCTCCTCCCTCCTTAAACCTCCGTTCAACGTTGGGCTACACCTTCAATCGCTTTGGCCCTCTCTCCCTCTCTGCTACGCCTTTATCATCTCCTCATGTCTTCCTCACCTTCCTCTCCTCGATCCTTACACCTTCACTCCTCCACCTCTCCCGATTTCAACCTGCTGACTGTTTTTTTCGTAGCTTTTCTTTTGTTTCAACACCTTGAAGCATGAAAACAGGCTCTTACTTGCAAAGTTGTCTGCAGAGGTGTGCAGACGTTGTCTTGGATGGCAAACGAAATGTAGACAAAAGAAATTTCTGTGCTTCTTCCTTTGCAAACATCTGCAACCAGGGACGCTGGAAGTCAGTCACAGTTAAGGGTGCTGAGAGGTCAGCCTATCTATTGACATCTTAGTAAATGGTGTGCGACATTCATATTTTTATAATGATTTGGTTGGCCAGAATACTTCTAACATTCACAAAAATATACAACAATCAGAGAACTCTTTGCATTTCAGCAGACAGTGGACGTGAGCACCAACGCATAATAGGTCAGAGCAGCCAGAGCAGCTGCAGTCGACCGGAGCAAGGAGATGAAGAGGGAGAGTGAGTCCCCAGACTCCCTCATAAAATCTCTCAATTTTGTGATTTGTGGAGCTCAGAGAAACTTACACATTTAGGGAAACGCTATCCATGAAAAATTCCTCTTTATCTGGGCCTCCTTTCAAATTCGGCAAGTGCTATACATGAAGTGATTTCTTTTCATGTATGAAATACATTGTGTCCGATACAGACGTTTCATAGAGGAGAGGAGCATATATGATGCAGATCTGCCAGTCTGCAAGTAACATTAGGGTTCATGATCAAAGCACGTTTTCATATCACGCGGACTGTCGAAAGATGGTTTTTATAATGCGATGTTTTAGGGCCGGCTGCAGCCCCCTCAGCACCCCGTGTTCCCATGTCGAACTCTGCAACTGTTAGGCTGAGAACCCTGTTGGTGAAGTTTCTTTTTTCAACTACACTCACATGTTTCCTAATAAACCTCCTTTCTACTTAACACCCTGTCCATTATCAGGCTTTTGTCCCCTTGGTTAAAAAAAAAAAAAGTGACATCAGAAGAGGAATTGTGCTATATTTATGATCCGTTTCAGATAATAAAAAGCTTTAAAACAGAAGGTCATGTAAACGGAAGATGAACCGCCGACTTTGTCACTTCGCTCTTATCTTCATCTGAATGTGTCGAGTCAACACCGTGTTTATCATCCAGGAGAGCTTCTTCCTCTCCTGCTTTTCCTTTGACTGAAGGTTTCTCACGGCCCCTCACCTTGAGTTTGGTAGCACACAGCTGTTCTTTAAGCTCATTCAAGCTCCCTCAGCGCACAGCATCACACTTCTGACGGCAGATTTTTAACCTCACACTCCAAAACCGAGTACAAGTTGAAAATTTGATTGTTAGACTTAATTACAGTCAGAGCTGAGCGTCTAACGAGGTCTGTCATTAATAGTACCCTTTAGCAGCTGTCTCAAACCTGCTGGTTGGAGTAATGAGTTAATGTGTCCTGGAAATATTTTAGATTTTTTTTTTTTTTTTTTTTGGCAACTCCTGAAAGATTCTTCCTTGCGCTTTGGAAGATAAAGGACTTGGATGAGTTACGCGTTTCAGAGTCCTTCCACCTCACATGTTTACACACAGACGCAACTGATGTGACTCGATTAAACACACCTGTGTCAGCTTTTCACAGACTTACAGAAGAATCGTCAGTATTTATGACTGCTGATTGGCAGGTAGACTGTTAAATTTAAGTCGTGCAAGCGCAAAAGTTAAGTTTTTTTTTTTAAAGTCACTTAAATAGTCCTCTACACACAGACACAGCCAACAACAGCAACACTTAAATCCAAGTCACGTTGCTTTGAGTGTCCATATTTTGGCTTGTGCTCACTATTTTGTTATGTTACAACAGAAATTAGTTATAAATGGGATGGAGTTCTGTATGTTATTAATCTACAGTCCATAGACAGTAATCATTTATTGATATAACGATATATTAACCAGAAATGTGCTATTTAAACAGACTTTTGGAAAGGAAGTTCATCACTGAGAAGGTCTTTTTGCACCGTGCTTTCTCTGCTGACAACGGTTGCAGTTCCTTCTTCTGCACAGTTAAGACAATAGAGCTTAAAATAGAAGTGTTTACTTCTCGGTGTTCGAGTGTTTTCACGTGACTGTTTTCCCCTGAATGAGGTATTAGCCAGCCGTGAGGTCAGCGCGGGGTCAGAAGCTGCTGTTCTATTTCTTTCTCGAGATCAGGAAGATAAAAAAAAAAAAAGAAAAAAAATCACGTACTTAGTAACAAGTGCAACGTGCAAACTTCCAATCTTGACCCCGCCGCCTGGATGTAAGCCTCCACGACAGTTATTTATATCTCGCGTCGTGATTAAGTTCAGTGGATAAATAGGGCAGCACATCTGTTTGGTTATTGACTGGATGTTTGGACTTGTTTAAGCTCCGGTGTTTGTTCTTGTAAGTATTTGTGCAGTGTTATTACCTCTTTTGCGCTGACCTGATCCGTCTTTACCACATCAGATCTTTTCTGTAAAAAGTGACATTTGGAAAAGAGAGACCCACAACACTGCACTCTGTTGCACTCTGTAAAGGTCAGCTTTCACTGAGGAAGTGTGCGCGATCGTCCAAACACTCGAGTGTCCGAGTGTCTCCGCCATAGATTCCCACTTTGTGTTGACTCGGTTTGGACGATCTCTCGCATTTTCTTCCTCTGTGCTGTGCTGAACTGAGCTGCTCTCTTCTGCACTGAAACGTTCCTGCTGGATGCTGTAATCTCTTCAGTGCATGGCCAGATTACTGTCTGCTCCATATTGTCTGGTGGCGGGCTGCAGGATGGAGAGATGGCAGGAGGAGGGGACGGAGGGAGGGATGGAGGAGGCTCTGATTTGCTGCTACATAAGGCAGATTACCTTTTTATTAATGTATCCATCTGGACATTTGCTATATTTGGTTGTTTGTCCAGTCTATTTGTTTGTGTATAAACCTTATGAGATTTAGATAAACCAAGGCTCAGATTAGTCATATGTGTTATTCTCAGGAGTTGTCACCAAATGGCTGAATCCCAATGTAGCAGCATTATTATTAGACAGTATTAAAATGTGTGTAGAATTCCCTTTGTGGCCAGTGCTGTGAATGCATTGTGCTTTTTATCCAGATTCCTTTTAATTGAATGATTTTCAGGAAAGAAAAAATAAAGAAATTTGAGTCTTCACTGTGGCCCCCACCAACACCACCCACCACCCCCACCCTTCCACGCGTCTTCCTCTCCATCTCTTTCTGTCTCCTGTGCACTCCGTGCAGAAATGATTTCCATTCCTGCTGAATTAATGAGGTTCTGCTGAACTGAGAAAAGGCAAAGGGAGTGTACACACACACACACACACACGCACACACACAAAGACGCAGGCAGAGAGACACACATACACAATCTCGCACACACACACACACATTCTCAAAGGCACATATCTACTACAGCCATATTTAAGTCCATATTCACGCTCACACATGCGCACGGTGAAGCTCGGCCACTTTCTGCCGTTTAAAAGAACATATCGCATTTTTTTGTTTGTTTGTTTGTTTGTTTTCAAGTAAATTTTATAAAAATGTAGCCAGAGATAAATAGTAGAGAACTACCACAGATGAAGCAACTGGTATATTGTCAAGTGCCTAACACACACACAACCACACACACACACACACACACATACACATACACACATGAACAGGACACACATACACAACAAACATGCAGCCTCATGAGTCGGGCCCCATAGCTGGGCCCAGTCACCATGGTAACACACCGCTGTGTGTATTAAACACTACAGCGGTTTGGGACTGTCGGAGGTTGTAAAACACCCCAACCCCTACCTCATGCTCTCTCACACACACACACACGCACACACACATTAACACACACATAAATGTCATTCCGTGACTGCTTGGACTGAAGTCAACCTTCACTCCGCTCCTCATCCTCATTTTCATAAAAGGGTGACAGCAATTGTTCACATTCAAAGGAGACCTGTTAAGCTTCTGTCCCCCTTTCCTTCAGTGTTTTATATCGGCTCTTGTGCATGAAAAAGATCTTGAAAGTTAAAAACGTCAAAGTCCAAACTAACAGAAGCTCCCCTCTTCAACATCTCCTGAGTCCCGCCTTTAATTCTGTGACCTCTGACATCACACTACATCACCATGTCACACATCTGCATCATTTATGCCTAGTTTGTCATGTAAGAAATGATTTTGCACAGCTGCTCCGTCGTTGTTAGTGATGCTGGCTCAGGCATGTGTGAGCTGATCAATCAGAGCAGACTTGGTATTCAGGAGGGCGGGCCTTAAAGAGACAGGAGCTAAAACAGAACCTCAGACAGAGCTGCGGCGCCGGACAGTATGAGAAAACTGTCGTGTTTCTTTGAGTATTAAAGCATGTCAAACTATCAGTAACCTAAAATAAAATTATGAACCTGAAAATAAGCATATAAAATAAGCTGCTGTATTGTTTTTGCTAATTTGTTTCATGGACTGCTTTTCAAAACTGTGTGCCTACATTACCCACAATGCAACTGAGCCACAGAGTGATACCACTGAAGGCAATTTGTCAGATTACATGAAGCCTCCTCAGGAGCCACAAAAGGTTTTATAGGTTTTTTTTTCACATATGCAGTAGTACTCCTGAAGAACACTTTAACAATGTGTGAAACTGGTGCAGTTACCCTGATTTCCCGCAGCGCTCAGGTGAAAAGCCACACAAACACAAAGCCCGCCAAAGCCCCGATGAGCTGACGGGTGGCTCGGGTCTGGTTCATGCATTCTAAACACAGACAGCAGAGACACACGTGAAGGAGCACGCAGTCAAAAGGATGAAATTGCGGTGCGAGCGGCTGTTGTTTTGTGCCAGCTTGTGTGTCACTTGAAAGCTCCATCAAGGATTGTCTGAACAAAGAGGAGCAGAAAAGTACCGGCTGATTCTGACGAGGTTCCTCCTCGTTGAGCTGATTTTTGCCCAAAGTACGACAAATGTGTGGACCACATCTGGTCACATGTGGAGCTCGAAACAGGACCCTTTAGATAACAGACTGTATGCAAACGGAGCTTCCTTTCTCTCAATCATTCCGGCTTCTTCTCTTTGTTTTCCTTTCCGCTGTTTCTTCATTAAATGCACATGATCATGCACGTTCAGCCGTGCACGCAGAAAAAAAGAAAAATGCAGCCTCTCTCCTCCTCGCCGCTCTCTGCTGTCTCAGTGTTTTTCTTTCCCATTTATCATCACTGAAGCAAAGGAACCGATTCCAATTTCATGTGTTTTCATTCCATTCCTCTATTTGCTTATTTCTTCATCCCCCTGTCTCTATTTTGATCTCGGGCAACCAGTCAGCAGTCAATAATCTGTTAAATAGCATTGATCGCCACCATTTAGTTTCCTGGCCAGCTACTTAGGTTGTAAAGCTGATCAATGCCTTTGAATGGGAACCACCTAGATAGTGGATTGACTGCTGGGACGCGCTCTGCAATCATATCATTTGTCTTCATTTGCTGTTCAATTATTTGTTGTAATGGCTGCTGTCAAAAACAGCCCCACGCTGGCCCACAATGGCACACATGGAGCCCAAAACTGTGGAGTGCACGCTGAGCCGGCGTGCCCGACTCGCTCTGCTCACCTTGACACTCTGCTGCTGGAGGAAAAAAAAGACATTATATAGTAAACAGCATGAAAGGAACAGTATCACATGTTGAAATGAGTAGAGGAGTGTGTGTGTGTGTGTGTGTGTGTGTGTGTGTGTGTGTGTGTGTGTGTGTGTGTGTGTGTGTGTCTGTGTGTGGATGTGTGTGTGTGTGTGGAGGAGGGGTGTGTGTGTGTGACTTGTGAGTGCATGCAGATGGTGCTCATGCCTGGATGTGTCGATGAGGTCTGACCCAGACTGGACTTCCTCTGCCCAAGAGCCCCTTCCTGAACTCATCAATCACTTGTTGCAGGGCACAGACGTAGAGGTGTGTGTCCACACGTGTGTGTCGGTGGGAGTTTTCAGCTTTGAGTTTCATTTACGCTTGCAACATTGTTTTTTCGAAATGATCAGTAAACAGGACTCATCATTTGCTGAAGACATCTGGGAATGTTTTGGTTTTGGTGGTTTTTTTTTCCTGAACATGAAGAACAGATGGAAAAAAACAAATATTGGAATAAAAACTAGATTTTTACACCATGTATTTTGAGTTCTTTTGTTGTTTCAAGGGACTCTCGTGTTTAATCACTGGCATGTTTGCCGTTGCTCCAAATGTTTCTCATTATTTTCTATCACCAGACGCTTCTTTTTGGAGCTCTGATAGTGCAGAAAGAACTTGTTTGTCAGTGAACCGGAGCGGTCGGCACCATTAACGTAGACATGACGGTGTTAAAACTGTGATTCCTTCACACATTCTGTTACAAATGTAATTAAGTTTTGAAAGTTTTCAACCACAATTCTTACATGTTGCACATTTTCATGATACAAAATATAATCAACGAATGAATTATGATGTAATATTTTGAATTAAAATATCACTTTACTGATTTCTGAGGGCAAATTCACAAACTTGAATAAAGTAGTTCAACCAGTTTGTGATGAACACATTCATACAATGATTATTATATTCCAATAATATAATATGAAGTAAGCCTTCTCTCAGTATGCACGACTTTAACTTGGAACAGAGTATTTCTACGCTGATGGAATGCTTCTGTCTCCTGTGTCAAGTGATATTTAAGAAATAATCATCGAATAAACCAGAAAATAATCTGCAATGTTGCTTTTCTTTGATTTGAATCAAGGAAACACAAACTGATTGTATAATGTTTGTGAACTTATGACTGGAAGAAGGCATTCTTTTACTTGAAACAGTCAGTTGTCGGTGAAATAATCATGTCAGCATGAGTTTTAAACTCTTTCCTCCCACTCGTTCACCTGAAATCAGTGAACATGAAAGATGCCCTCCTGCAGATTTGTGTCTTTAGGTCGTTTGGGGGGTTTTATTGCATCACTATAAGTGAGGACATCCCACTCTCAGTCAAATCACTGCCGCTCCGGCTCATCTGGCACCAACTTCCCTCCAACTTCTCCTCTATCTACTGTATCACCCCCTTTTAAATCTCTGCTCGCTCCTTTCTTCTCCTCCTTCTGCCTCCCCTGGTTTTATTGGAGAAGGAGTGTCCCCCTCCCCCTGCTTGTTTGAAGTACCCTGCTCGTATATCACGGCCTTTCCTCGCAGGATATCCTCCCTCTTCCTGCCTCTCCCTCTCTCTTTCTCTCTTTCTCCCTCATTCCCTCCCTCTCGCTCATCAGCCTACCCTCCTCCCTCTCTGTCAGCCGTGGTCTGGAGGAGGGTCGTACCTGTTAACTCTATTTCTTTTCCACACTTTAACACTCTTCCCCGAGCACCCAGCGGACATGCTCCCACACACACGGGCGATAATGTCAGCGCGAGGAGCTCAGCTTCGCATGATTTAGAGTTTGTTTGAATGTTTCATTATTGAAACAGTCAAATTAATCCACAGAGGGGATGTTGATAGTTGTTTGGAGTTACATCACGTGAAATCAAGCACAGCTACAATCTCTTTTTGCAGTTGTTTTATTTGACTCGGTTTGGTTCGTAGAGAGTTGAGGATTCATTTGTGCTTTAATGTGTTTAAGATTTACTGACTTTGCAAACATAGCTGGTAGATGTAATTGTTGCGCGTATCGAGGGCATGTGAGTACAAATATGATCCCAGTGAAAAGTTTTGGACATTAAATCTGTAATTTGTTTTGAAACTTTTGGCTAATAGTTCCTCTGTTCACACTGAGGCTTGGGTTCGACTTCGACTCCATGCGAACTTTTGCATTTCTACATAACCACCTCAGGTTTTTCCAATTCCATTCATTCACACGAAAATGGACTGTAAACAGAAGAATTCAAAAGCCTCCATTTTAGTCTCTTTAAGGCCCCCCTTGCGGAATATCAAGTCTGCTCTGATTGGTCAGCTCACACATGCCTGAGCCGGCACCGCTAACAAAAACAGAGTAGCTTTGCAAAAGATTATTGAAACTGTCGTTTGTACAAATGTACATGCTCATCTTATTTGCATTACGGTCATAATTGCACCAAAGTTGATTAACAGGGCTGAGATTACCATTGAGAGGCTCACGTTAAATGTTTCAAATTACTTTCGGCATGTGTGCAGCTGTGACTATCTAGGCGGGCATATTCTCTGAAATCATACCTGTTGGACGCAGGCACAGCAAAAGTAGGAGGTTCTGGTTGGTTGTCAGTCAGTGTTGGTGTCTCCTAACCTCGGCCATGACCTTTTCTAGGGGAACATCACCTTAACCAAGTTGTTCTAAGTAAGAGAACCGTCATATAACCCGTGTTGTAACGTGTAGATGCAGTTGGAAGGGACTGAGAAACTACATGGTAAAGCATTCAGCAGCTAACGAGCCAGATATTTCCCTCAGGAGTTTTAAGGGACCAAAAGCAGAGCAAATAAAATGTGTGAAAATTGTGCTTCGATTTGCCAGATGGCCACAACTTGACTCCAAATGAATGATGACAATATAAGAATAAGAATGATACTGTTGCTCTTTAACTGCTGGATGTGTAAATTAGCAACACCATATCAACTTGAAGTGTGATGATACTGTAAGTCAGCGTTGTGTTGTGCTTGCTGTTTCTGCTTCTCCCGCGTGGCCATAAACATCAGCCTGCGTTTTTTCTGGGCCAATACTGTGAATAGAAATTGTTCTACGCGCACAGATATTGATCTAAAAGAATACTGACAGAACTTGACCGAACCCAGGCAACATTTCCCAGTTTTGATCCGATCAGCTCCCGACGGATCCCGACGGGTTCGGTTCAGGTATCCATGCTACGATAGGCAACACATTGCAATGCTAGCACGGCCTGTACTATCAAACTAGCTGGAAAGAGCAGGTTTAACGTAAAATGAAACTGTTGTGATGATGAGATGTATGTATTAATCTGTGTCCACAGCAAAACACCACTCACTCACTCGCTCGCTCACGTGGCCCTTCATGTTCGATCTCCCTGACACTGCCGATGAGACTTAAAACAAAAACTTGAGGCGATGGCACATTTCACCACACATCTCTGGCGTTTTCATTATTAGTTTGGCCGAGGGGGGCGAACACAGCCATTCCGGGTTGGCGCGAGATGACGGGAAGGATTGGGTACTGATTGGCCATGAGGGGGACGGTGTCATTTCCTACGAATTTCATACAAAACAAATTTCATCATTACATGAGTACGAGGGCGTACTTCAGCATAGTTTCCTGTTTGGTTCATTATGTTTCGCCACAGAAGCTCTGCCACCAGGATTACCCCACTGTCCTTCATCACTCCCTCTTGTAACACAGTTTATTTGACTCTTATTCGTCCTTAATATCTTTCCTTTATGAGATTCATTATTCACTTCCTCCTTTTCACAGTGCTTTAATTCAGCCCTTTACTGCCTCTCTCTCCCTCTTTCTTTTCGCTTTTCCTCTTTTTCTCCGGCTTTCTCTTCTTTTTTTTCTACTCCTTGTTTTTCTCTCTCCGTGCCCTTGTTGTCATTTAGCTACTTCCCCCAGCTCTGCCCTCCCCCCTCCATCCACCTCTCTCCTCTCTCCCTCTGTCTCTCTTTCTTTGCTATCTTACATTTTCTGTCCCCCATCTCTCTTTCTCTCTCTCCATCCTCCTGCCCTTTTTACTCCTCCACCCACCCCTCCTCTCTTTCCCTCCATCTCTCTCTCTCTCTCTCTTTCTCTCTCTTCGGCTGAGGACAAGGAGGTGAAAGCCAAGCGGATTACAGTGGCAGTTTAATCTGGCTGACCCACCAAGGGATTGCTCTCTACTTTGCTGTGAGGCTGCAGGGCTGGAGGGCAGTGGGGCTGGGTGGGTGGAAGGGGAAGGAGACCAGGTTGTAGGCGGGGGTTGGTGTTCAGGGGGAGCAGAGAAGGAGGGTGGGGAACGATAGGAGGAAGAAGGAGGAGGAGGAGGATGGGAGCGGCCGAATTTGTAGATTTTTTTCCTGTTTGTTTCGGGCCGAGCCAACATGCTCTCCAGGACAGGACTGTTTGTACGCACATATACACATGTACGCCCGTGTTTGTGTGTGTGTGTGTTTGAGTGGGTGTGTGTGTGTGTGCGTGTGTGGGTGTGACTGTGTGGTGCCAGAGGTGGGGGGATGGGCTCTGGTTGTTATTAAGAGATGGAATATTAATGCTACTTTGCCTCTAATTTCTTTCCATCTGTCATCAAGTTGTCCTCTGTGTGCGCGCCTGTCTTAGTCTATGAATAGATACTCTTCAGATATTAACAGACAATTAGTCTGTTCTGTGTTTCAAAGACGGGAAACACAAAAACGTCCTTGGCTTGATTTTTTTCCTCTTCTTTTATTCGCAAAACATCAAAATCTCGTTTTTACTCCATCTTGTCAAAGTCATTCAAACTCACGCGGCTTTCATCCGCAGTTAACGCCCAGACTGAGGCCCTCGCCAAATTTATCAGTTCAACGAGCAGCAGTCTGTGTCGGCTGCAGGTCATTTGTGTTTGTTTTTTTATTGCTATTTTTAATCTCTTGAAATTTGAACATGAAGAGCGAGG
This sequence comes from Diplodus sargus, assembly GCA_903131615.1. Lineage (NCBI taxonomy): Eukaryota > Metazoa > Chordata > Actinopteri > Spariformes > Sparidae > Diplodus > Diplodus sargus. The sequence continues at coordinate 1,004,317 of CAEMYA010000120.1, forward strand.
ATAATGTGGCGATTAACAGTAGGGGTGCACACAAGGTCTCTGGAGTTTCAGTTGTGTGTGTGTGTGTGTGTGTGGATGAAGTTTTCATCTAAAAAATGAAAATGTGTTTTTTTTCTGTTTCCTATGAGCGCAAACACATTATTATTAAATCAGGCTTTCCAAATTAACTATAAAAAAAACCTTCAGCATTACAGCCTCGTTGTTGATAGATATTTACCTTCAACATAACGTGAAAAATGTGCACAATAGTTCGTCAGTGTTTTCAGCCCTCAGCTGTGCCTGCGGTCTCTCTTTCAGGCTGCAGGTACAACCTCCACCTGTCAGGCACGAGGGCAGCAGCCTGAGAGGCACAACCCGGGGCAAAGACAGTCCTCATATCATTCCGCTGTTCATAAAGATTAATTGCTGTTAGCGTATGGTAATAATGAAAGGCCACGAAGATGAACATTTTTTATCACCTCATCTCTTATCTGGATTTTGGCAGCTGGACAGTAAGACAATGTGGTTGGGAGGGACTTGGGTGAGTAAACCAAACTGGAACTGCACAGAACAGAGAGACAAAAAACGGACTTTGAAACGTGAGGGTGGACACCAACCCCCTAGAGTGAATTACGCAAGGGATATTAAAATAGAGGAGACAAACCACTGAAAGGATTTTGATAGAACCACAGTTGGTGGTTGTATGATATATAGCTAATCCATACCCCGTCATAAGCCAGTTGCAGCTTTTGCTGTCCAGTGTTACAGCGCAGTATTCCCCCTCGGTCTGAAGCGCTCTGTTTTAGCTCCCATCTCTTTAAGCCCCCTCCCTCTAATTGGTCAGCTCACACATGCCTGAGCCAGCACAGCTAACAACAACGGTGCAGCTGTGCTAAATCATTACTAGCATGCAAAACTAGCAGCTCATCAGGTATTATGTAAATGTGTGACATGGTGATGTAGTGTGATGTCACGAAGTGACAGAATTAAAGGCGGGAATACTGACGAGGTGTTTCAGTAGCAGTGTTTTCTGTTGAGGAGAACTTTGACCTTTTTTTTTATCAAAAACTTTCATAAAACACTGAAGGAAAGGAAAAAATATGAAAAGGATAAAAAGTATCCTCTAAAATAAATTGCTGTCGTGAAACGCCTTACAACCTTTCTGGAGGAGTTGCAAAGACAGCTGCTGAGTGGCAAAACTTACCTTAAAGGACTTTGGTTATGGTGTTCGATGAACACATGCAGGATCCCACCAGTTTCCAGCAACCAGCACTCAGCTCGTGACTAAACCTGCCGAGTTCATTTTGGAGCAATCTTTTCAACTTAAATATGAAGTACTGCGTATTCTGTCTGTAATATTGGCAGGGCAGTTGTGTTAAAAGATCTTTTTAGAATGGCCTTAAGGCTTTAGGTTTTTTTTTTTTTTACTTCAGTAGAGGCCAATTTTGTTCATTCACTGCAAGAAGAATGTAATGTTCCAGTCAAGAGGTTTGGCCTTGAACAAACAGGTTGTTAATAGAACACAGTGTGAATACAGTTTAGACATTAAGTGCCTTAACCTGTGCATCAAGTGGCTGCAGAGTAGAAACGTCCGGCGAAAAGAAAGTTGGACGGCAGCCTCGAGCCTGACTAACGACTCTGACGATTTCTGTGCTGTTTTAAAGTCCTAAATGGCTTGTTGTACAGTGCTGAACGCAGCGCGGGGGTCTGAGGCAGGCTGCGTCTGCCGCTCTGTTTGCCTCTACAATGCCTTTCATGTCCCTCATATCAGCCTCCCTTTCATCAGCTCACCCCCGCTGTGCCGTTTCGGAGGAGGGGTCCAGTCGGCGAGCCGGATTAGCTTCCAACTGGTGCTTGTCCAGATTCTGATTCTGAAGGGGGGGCTTAACCGACCTCGCCTCAGACAAGACGAGAGGAAGGAACAGGAGGGAGGGAGGAGAGGAGAGAAGAGGAACAGAGCTCCTGCGGGGCTGACGCTCCTCTTCAGTTGTTTACCTTGCAATTAACGTGCTGGATTGTCCTGCGAAAAGCAGGAAGAAGTCAAGTGTGGAGACTATAGAGCAGTAGGCCACCACTGATACAGACAGAGGAGCTGACGGGGTTCATTATACAGTAGGGAGGGCCTGGGGTGCTGCTCAACACCTGCTCTATTGGAATAGATATGTATCCACACACACACACACATGCACACGCACACGCACACACACACACACATACATACATACACACTGTACAGCATTAAAATGTGCAAGAGCAAACCCCCATACTGCGAGTGTCATGGTCAGGGCACAGATGATGGCATCGACCAATCAGCAACAGATGCCCCCTGGAGATAAATGATCTAGACTGTGTGTGTGTGTGTGTGTGTGTGTGTGTGTGTGTGTGTGTGTGTGTGTGTGT
>CAEMYA010000120.1:1021654-1039588 GCA_903131615.1 Diplodus sargus
AGGTGGGGACAGGGTGAGACAGACAGAGGAGTGTGTGTGTGTGTGTGTGTGTGTGTGTGTGTGTGAGGAGTTAACGCTGTTCAGTTGTTGTGTGTGTATGTGTGTGCATCAGGTTTGTTTGTGTGCAGAGAGAGAAAAGGAGGGAGATAGTGGCAAACAGGGCAGCTATCAAAAGCCACAGGCTGCTTTAAACTCCGTCTCTGTTTCTTCTTCTGTCTCTCTTCTTTTCTCTTTCTCTCTCTCTCTTTTTTTTCTCTCTCTCTCTCTCACTCCCTCTCTCCCCCCCTTCCTCCTCCCCCCTCCCTCTCTCTCTGCTCCCTGGCCATGCTGATGATTGACGGCCTGAGGGTTTTAATGGGCACTGGAGAGCAGGAGCTGAGGTCGGGGTTGTCATGGCAACTAGGAGAAGGGGCCTTTTGCTGCTGCTTCACCTGAGTACTGTGGAGCCACACACACACACTCACACACAAACACACTCGCCACACATACTTACATGCCAGCACCACTTCCATTCACTCTTCCTCACTCCCTGAGATGCCCTGCCGTTCATCCAGCTACCTCTGGCCTCCTCTCTTCCTCCTCTTGTTCTCATTTCCATCCTCCTTTTCTTGTTCTCTCCTGGTGTGTGTGTGTTTAATACAGAATTTACTCTTTTTGTCGATTGTGTTGTACCGTTTTTCAATACACAGCTCACAGCTGTGCACTTTATAGGGCCCAGTTAGAGGTCAGAATTGTGTTACATCTCTTTGTTTTTCTTTTTTTGTAAAGTTGCCCCATCTATCAAACGTCACTCTGTTATGTCTGCTGTAGAGGTGTTTGGTCCAATTTTGGACATAATCCAAGACGGACCGCTGGTAAACCAAGTTTGCAACCCTTTTGCCTGGAGAGCTTCTTTTTCAGGACTGGGTGACTGAATAAGCAAAAGTAGCTGCATACGACAGAATTATATGTTTGGATGCAGGACAGGACAGAAAAATGTCTGCTGACATTGGGCATGATTAGTAATTCATGTTTATTCATTTATTTATTTTTTTTATTAGAAAGAGCTTTATAAGAAAGCCACTGTATCTCAGCATCATTTCGTATCATTTCTGACGTATTGTATGGTATGGTGTGGTATCGTATCATATCATATCGTATCGTTTCGTATCATATACAGGTTATACCAAGAGAAAACTTCACCCAACAAGCAGCAGCTATTGAAATTCATGGTTCAGGATCAATCTTGGAAGAAAAACTTATCTCATCTTGCAATGATTATGATTGTGATCACAGCCGATAGCAGGTCTACACATATTGATACGTAGACCTGAGAAAAACAACAATTAAACTAGATCGGACCCTTTGGTCCGAGCATAATCTGGTCATGGGTTTGGTCTCCATTAGTCTTGACGTGTATTAGTTATTCCTTAATTTGATAGTAGCGCTTAAGGAACATGGGTAGAGATGACATGAAGCAGCGTTTCTCAGCCAAAATAAGAATGTGTAGGCTACAGCCACTTTGTACATGTACCAGATAGTGGTACCATAGTTGAATTTTTATCTTTTATACAGTTACGTGAAAAACGCTGATGCTTCATACCCCTTTCGATACCATGTGCAGCGTACATGTCAACTGACCGTTGGGTTTAAACATTCAGAATTGATACTTATATATATTTTAGACTACAAGAAGTTTTAAAAAGTACTTGGCAGAAAACTGTGCATGAACCTCATATCAGATGGGTTAATGTCGAGCTATTGACCTGTAAACCGGGCCGTCTCATTCAGCGGACTGTGTCTGCTAAATAACATGAATTATTAGTAATAACCTTCCTTGACTGTCTGTTTTGGTTGATACTCTTGACTTATAGTCTGCCTACTTGTCTGCTGTTGAGGCGGGGAGGAACCGATGCAGTTCACACACACACACGCACACAGACCTCAGAGTATGTGTGTGTGTCCTGCCTCATGGCCCCGGGGCCTGTTAGTTAGCGTCTGGGCTGTGCGGGTCAGCCGAGGGATGGAGGGATTGTTTGCTCGGGAAGTGAGTGAAGCTCTAGTTACAGCGGGGGGAGGGGCAGGAGCAGAGCAGAGTGTGTGTGTGTGTGTGTGTGTGTGTGTGTGTGTGTTTCCTGATTTTCTGAATTATCTTACGTTTGGCAGCTAACAGATTTTGTTCATAAAATTAACACCAACTAACTTCTTTATGACTGTGCAACAAGTCCTCCAACCTAATCAGTGAAATGATTCATTGTGAGCATTTTTCAGATCTTTTGATCACTCCCGCGGTTGTAGGCAACGTGTAGGCAACTAGAAACTAGTTGGTTGCGGTTCAAGAAACACTGTGGTCATTGACAGTGTGTCCGTATGGAGGGAGGGTTGTTTTTTAGCTTTATGATCCCTCCTCCACAGCGTTGGACTGAACTGGCTCCGCGTTCTGACTGAAAATTTGTTCTCTGGGTAACTTTTTTCGTCTCCTCGTCTCATCGCTCTGTGAATTTTTCTCAGAGCTCAGACTAAGCAGTCATGACCAAACACCGACTGTCAGCCTCACAGCCTCAGAAGAAAAAACCAGAGCAGCAGCAGCAGCAGCAGCAGCAGTGTCACATCTGTCTTCCCCCTGATGTTGAAAATCATTATGATTGAGAGCAAAGATGAAGGAAATGATGCCAGAGTCATTGCTAGGAATTTAAGTAAATCCTCCAAAGCATGGGAGTGGTCTGGATAATGAACTTCAATACTTTTACTCAATGAAATGTCTGCAATATTGAGTGTATTGAGTATTGGCAAGTAAAACTTGGCGAGAACGCTTGATCAAATCCTTACTCTCGCTGAAAAAGAGAATAGGATGCATGTTTAAATCAGTAAAAACAGAACTTTGACATTTGATCTCCCGCTCTACATGGAGGAGCTTTCATTTCTGAAATAGTTGCAGTGTTGCGTGTGGACCTTGAGGAGTGTTATTGTTCAGTCAGACATTGTGTATATGTACAGTTTGCACATCTTCACATAGTTTGTGTTGTCAGCAGACCAGTTTGGACTTTATTTTTTACAGCTCAACAAAGTAGATCTGGAACAAGTGTGTCTCCTATGTTATTTTTTTGAAACTTCCTGCTCGTAACTCAACGGTTTCTTGTTCACTTCGTCCAGAGTAAAGGTGAAGTTTGTTTTTGGCCATCTGGTGTGGTCAGACAAACTAAAAGTTCACTGGAAGCGTGCCGAAAGCCTTAATGTTCCTCCTAAACTATCTGCATCTTAACAAGATAGCTTTGTGCCCTTCATCAAATAATTCATCACCGTGACTAAAGAATCCTATCTTCATCAGTTATCAGTAATTACTCCATTTGTGGGCAGAAATTTGCTGAGTGTAATCAGGGCTGCTGCAAGTTTTGTGACCAATAATTTCGCCATAGCTGCCACCCGATTATGTTCAGTGATTATTTTTTGCACCTTGCTGATGGTGAGCATGAACACTGACAGTGTGCTGTTCTTCCTTTTGTGTTGTGTTTTTGCAGAGTGCGGCCGCTGCCCCCAGTCCAGTGATGGGCAACATGCCACCCAATGATGGCATGCCAGGAGGACCTATGCCCCCGGGCTTCTTTCAAGTAAGAAAAATAACTTTTCTCGCTGACTTCAACCCTCGCCCACCCCCACCTCCAGCCATCGCACGCCCCCGATAGCTCCCCCGCCCCTCCCGTAGCCATCGCTAAGCCTATCCTTCTGTCTCCTCCTCCTTTTTTAGCCTCTTTAGCTGTCCTAATCCCTGTCCAGATGTGTTCCCTTCTCTGTCTCTCTGCCTCCGTCCCATATGTCCATGCTCGGGTTGTTAACTCCTGGTGCTCTGCTGTAGAATCGAAACAAGTGACTCCTTTCTGATGCATTGTAGCCAGTCGCATATGAAAATGTCTTTAAGTGAGGGTGGTAATAGGGAGAGGAGAGGAGAGGAGAGGAGAGGAGAGGAGAGGAGAGGAGAGGAGAGGAGAGGAGGCTATTTTCTCTGGTTTGTGTTGCTTCACTAATTCCTCCTGTCATCACTGTTCTCTAAAGGCTGTCTCTGAGGCTGACGAGGTCACACACACACACACACACACACAGACGCACGCTCTCCATTTCCATCACTCCTCATTTCCCTCTTGTACGCAAACAGGCACACACGCGAGCCTTATTTAACACTTTGACACACATTTCACCAACAGCGCTTAAAATATCTGCACACCTGAAGATATTCACTGAATCACATATCATAGATATATTCGCTGAAAAAAATGTATCATCTGAAAGAATGTCACTGTTAAGACAGTTGTTTGAGTGAAACATTAGGTACACGCAAAAAAAAAACCTGTAAATATTTCACACACCATTTCATTAGCGGTCCACACATTTGGGAGCAGTTACATTTTTATGAAAGTGAAGGAATAAAAGTGGCTGGGTCTTTTTATTCAAGGGCAGGGCAGGCAGGCAATCTTTTGATGGTAAAAACTGTCCCAATTCCAGGAAAAAAAAGTCCACAAGTTGTCTAAAACTGTAAGCTGTACAAGAGCCTTTAAAGGAGTAGTTTCAAATGTTTATACTTATTTACCAAAAGTTGAATCAGAAGCATGATGCGACTCGGCCGTGTCTGTACAGTCAGTTTGAAGCTCCGGCCAGCAGCTGCTTAGCTTAGCTTAGCATTAAGAATGGTGCTGCATTTCATTTGAACAGGGAAGTTGAAACTTCCGAGTTCCCAGTCGGCAGTTTCAACTGGAACACCGCCGAAAGCTGGATTTCGCGCCTCACCAACCCCGACCTCAAAATCTGAGATGGCTGTTCCGCTAATCAACAGCGTAGGACATACTGTTTATCAGCGCCTCTGTCTTACTTGTATTCCAGTATTCTGACTTGCTGCACTGGAATGTCAACAATGGTTTGACGTCATTTGCCGCTCTGACTTCTGAGGTAAATGGAGCGCACCATGGAAATAGGGAAATATTTAGCCTAGCTCTTCAAAAATCAACAAAATCCGTCAATAAGCATCTCTTCAGCTTACTGATCAATCTGTTTGACACATTTCTTTACTTAAGCCTGGCTGACCCATCGAGGCTAAGCTAATAAGCTATTGGCTGTAGCTTCTTATTAAAAGAACAGGCATGGGGGTGGTATCAATCTTCTCATCTAACTTAAGAAACGCAGGAAAGCGAATATGTCTGATGACGAACAGTGCTGTCTCATGAATTAAAAATGTAACAATCAGCGCTGAAATCATTAGTGGTTTACAGGAAATGAATTGCTGTTCTGATAATCAATTAATGCCTCTCAGTTAAATTTTCAAGCTAAAGTGCCGAACACATGTCAGTTTCACCGTGTCATGTGTGTGGATTTGCCACATTTTTCAGAAGATCACAGGGGGTGATCTGAAGAACCTGGAAACCATGATGCAGATATTTTTTACTATTGATTGAAAAAATATTCTGAAATAATCTAAATTGCAAATCGATGGTAATTGCAGCTCTGATTTTTGTACATATTTGGATGTCTGCTTTTGTTATACAGACATACAAAATGTCCATCAAGCCCTTCGTAATAAACATGTTCGATTGGACGTCTAGTATGCCTGATGTGCAAATACATACATACAGCGTGGAACAGTATAGCCATTTGTCAGCGCTGTCTTGCACAGGGTTGATTGGCAGCATGTCGTGTGTGTGTGTGTGCGTGTGTGTGTGTGCGTGTGCTGGGGTCGTGGAGAATGTTAATGATGTATGAGCAGTGAGCAGGCCTGGGAGAAAGCTATCTGATGGTGTTGCATGAGTGACATTGCTTTCCATAAATAGACCCTGTGTGCATGGGAGACAGACAGATAGAGAGACAGACAGGCAGACAGACAGACGGGCAGGCAGACAGGACAGGCAGTAGGGACAGCAATATTCACTCTCTTCTCTCCTCCTCGCGTCTCTTTGCTTAGCTAAGCAAATCCGAGCAGCGAAGGTAAAGAAAATAAAAAGTGTGAACTGAGGCTCGATGTACCGCACAGAAACACAGACAAAGTGTTCCTCTGCGACTCTCCAAACTTTACAACAGCTTTCTCCTGAATCGAGCAGGATATTTAAATGTGCTGTGCTGTGTCCACATGGCGTCTTCCAACCTCAGCTACAGCTAAAACAACACACACAGGCACACACACACACACACACACACACACACACACACACACACACCACTCAGGTAGCTGACATTCACTCCCTGGTGAACTAATGGTTGCGGTCGGCGCTGAAAGTGCACACTACTGAGTCTCCCGCAGTTCATTTATTCATTCAGGTGAAGGGAAAGCAGACTTTTCTTTTTTTTTAATCTTTCTCTCCCGCGTAGAGCTTTTACTCACATTCTCGTCTGTTACACTGGAGGTGAGGTCAGTCTGTAGTGTTTGAGTGCATCAGACTCAAAAAACACTCATTATGTGTGAGATGAGGATTTGTGAATGGATTCTGTCGGCTGAGACTGAGTTTTTTTTCTCCGCGCTTCAGTCATCCCTCGTCTCTGCTCCGGGTCTCAACTTCCTCCCGCCACCTTCCTCCCGCTCCTCTCTCCTTCGCACGCCCGGCATCCTTCTCCCTGACATTTCCTCACTCTCTCCATTTCCCTTGTCTTTGAAACTATTATTTTCTCGCTTGCACACACACACACCGCTTCAGTGACACATGCTTACTCACCAACTCTGTTGTGTGTGAACTGTTCACGTGCGCTTGGTGTGTGTGTGTGTGTGTGTGTGTGTGTGTGTGTGTGTGTGTGTGTGTGTGTGTGTGTGTGTGTGTGTGTGTGTGTGTGTGTGCTGCAGAAATTTTTCCCAGTTGCACTAGCGGGGTAATTAACATAGGTGACCCCAACACTGTTATTGGCTGTGGTCCTGGGAGAGAGGGATGAGGGGCAAAGGAGGGACAGTGAAGGAAAATGGAGGTGGAGGGAGGAGGAGGAGGGGGGAGGAGGGTGTGCGCTCCCTTGCTCTCCCTAATCTGTAGCTGGAGGACGAGCTGGGCATGAGAGACATGGAAGGAAAAAGTGGCAAAAATAACAGAGAGATGCTGTTGGGATCTGACTCTCCCGCTCTCTCTCTACACATGTACTATACTATAATTCTCCTCTCTTCTCTGTGAAAGTCCATCACGGCTGCATCACAGCCCTCTGGGGAGGACAGGCAAAGGGGGGAGATGAGGGGGGAGGAGGAAGAGAGGGTGGAGAGAGGGAGTTAATGACAGGGAGGAAGAGGGAAAAAAAGAAAGCAGCAGAGAGTGTCGAGAGTGGAGAGGACACGAAGACGTCGGGAAAGTCTTTCAAATGTTTTTTTTTATTTTTTTTTATTGGACTTCAGAGATTTGTGCTCACAGAAATGACAGCTGACGACAACAGTGGACAGTCTATAGATTTGCCTCCCATCTGCCACTCCGTAGACAGAACTGAAATTATTCAGGAGAGTGTTAAGATTCGNNCACAGTTTTTTTTTTTCTTCTTTTTTACAATGCACAGATGTATAGACAACTGGACTGAACAATGAGAAAGGGAGACAAAAATCTGGAAGGAAACGGCACAAATAAGAGCACCGGGCTCCCATCCAGGGAACAGCAAATTAGATAAAAATGCGCTCTTTAGAGATTTATATGGTCCATCTGTCAAATAATGCCCCAGAAATCCCTCTTTGTTGACCTTATTCTCTGATCTACACGTGGTACGTCAGGTACTCGAAAAACTTAATGCGCCCCATTAAGTCTGTAAACCAGTTGGGGTGGGGCAGCCGCTCTCTACTAAACTAGAATGGCACCTCTTGCCAAAAAAAAAAGGGGGGGATCCGAAGTCAAGGGCAGCGCGTTTTACTGCAGGTAATTGCGGCTCTTCAGGGACAAACAGCAAAAAAGCACAACAAGAGGATTAGGTTTGATTACACATTTGAGAACAAGCAACACAGGTATCAAAGACACATTTTAAGAACCTGTTCAAAGCTGACACATGGCAGGCACATGGTGAATTAGGGAGACATCTGTGCTCAGTCATTTATTTATCAAAGGTAGGACAGATCGCAGGGTTCATTCCGGTCAGCGGCACTACAGAGATGCAGATAAATAAGGTGAAGTGCTTAAAATACGTGAATGGGAGACTGAAAATCCGGCAGAGACTACTGAAGAATGGAGGCTCGGCGATTGTTACCTGCGAGGGGTCAGATGTCAGATCTCTGTGTTTGGTCGGGGTCAGAGGATGTAGGCTACTGGTTTAGGTCCCGAGGGACAGAAAAGATAGTCTCAAGGTTGTTCGGCGGCTTTTTTTGTGGACATTTCACCCGATCCTGCGTGAATCAAACAGACTGTTCAACTCCGGCAACTGATTGTGCATGAAAAGCTCGGTTAAACATTTTAATCTCTTTTTAGCCGTATCTGAGATAGCGGCGTGAATAGAAAGACTCAAAAAGACTGATGCTAAAGGACCCAGGTGAGAGTGTGCAGGTAGAACTTTTCACTCCTGCCTGCACTAAGACCCATTGAGCGGAGGAACTGTCTCTGACTCTTATCGTCGCGGCTTATCCTTGAGAGGAGAGCGACAAAAATGATACCTGAACAATTCTCATTGAATGATAGACAGACACTTGGAGATGAGAGGCAAGTCCTCGGCAAAGGTTTCCTCCATCCATTGTCTGCGTGTAGCTAACGTTCGACTTGCGTTGATAACAGTCTTTGTCTCTTATCCATCCCTATCAGCGGCACGGTCTCCGATACGGTGTGTTTTATCTGTTTAGAGACATGCCTGAGAACTCCCTCTAAACACATACACACACAAACACTGAAACTTCAGCTGTGAGCTCTGAACGCTCCTGTCAGCTAAGGAGGGGGAGATCACAGATATATATAAATCATTTGCTGCCATCCTAACATGTTTAAACGGCTGTCAGCGTTTTCACGGCCGTCCTCCGGGGAGAAAACACCCCGGATAGCGTGCTCCCATCTCGGAGCTGACGCGTTGCCATGCCTCTATATACCATGAGCTAGCAGGAGACCCACTGCTGCCACTGCTGCTCTCTCTGGAATGTTAGCAAGGAATGACAATGAGTGTGTACTCAGTCTGTGTGTGTTTGTGTGTGTGTGTGTGTGTGTTTGTGTGTGTGTGTGTGTGTGTGTGTGTGTGTGTGTGTGTGTGTGTGTGCACGCATACGCGTGTGTGTGCGTGCTTGTGTGTGTGTGTGTGTGTGTGTGGTGCTGTTCCTCCTGGCTTTGTTTGTTGTGTTCAGTGATGCAGGCTGCTTTGTGTTCTCGCTCTCTGTTTGTGTGTGTGTGTGTGTGTGTGTGTGTGTGTGTGTGTGTGTGTGTGGCATGTGTGTGTGTCCAGTAGTTTACGGCAGTTACACACTGCCCTCTAGTGTTAGCAGCCGTAAAGAGGAAGAAGAAAACTCTTCTCGCTGCTGCTCTTCCATCTCTTCCCTCTCTCCCCCCTCTCTCTCTCTCTGTTAGTGGTCCATCAGGGGCAGCGGTGTGGGTCTTCCTTAAGCTGAAATGAGTGGTGGGGAGGCGAGGGGGTTGTGTTGATGGGTTTGTGGTACTGTGCCAAGCTGTTATCTCCTTAGCCGGGTAGAAAATGATTTTATTAATTGCTTCATTTAACGCTCCCCGTGCCCCCCGCCTTCTCCCCCTCTCTCCTCCACATATGCACAAACAACGCCGCGCAGACACACCCGCGCGCACACACTCTCCAGCCGAGCTACTTTTTCAAAACTCACCCCGCGTACACCTCCGTGACAGCTGAAATGTTCTCTCTCCCTGCCTCTCTCTGCAGGGACCTGTAGCGAGAACAGTGCGGCCATAAAGGCCATATGCTGGCCCATTCAGATGTAATAGTAGGAAGGCCCGGAGAGGCCCAGCCAGAGGAGCTCTGCTCCATTATGGCACATTATAGAGGAACAAGAGAGGAACAGTGTGTGTGTGTGTGTGTGTGTGTGTGTGTGTGAGAGAGAGAGAGAAAGAGAGAGATTGTGTATAACGTACACTGCAGGGACAAAAATGTGTTCACACAGCCACATTACAGAGACTAACTCTCATTTGGTCCCACAAAATGAACTGTTAAATTTTCAAGTTAGGACTCCGAGGTTTTTGGTTAAAGGTAACTCAAAGCAGTGTCCTCCAAAGTGACTAAAACCAGCCTGTGTGTGTGTGTGTGTGTGTGTGTAGAGGAGAAGCAGACTACTGCAGCTGGATCAGTGCAGCCAGGCCCCGCAGGGGCGTCTTGTTAGACATACACACACATTCACACACACACACACACTGGCACGTCAACAACAATAACCTCTGAGGTCAGACAGAGCTAGCGTTGCATTAGCCCCAGTGTGAACCTGCTGAGAGACAGAGCGAGCCAGTACAGCTGGTGTTAACCACCCAAAACATACACACACAGAGCGGCTGAACAACCACAGTGGCACCGGTACAAACGTCATGGCTGTGCCAACAAATCCAGAGCACACTGTACGTACAACTGAATACACATTTACAGATCGCTGGAGTAGATTACTGACCGTGTAGGTTGTGTAGCTGGTTAATAAGTGGCTTTATTGGAGATGTGACTGCTGCTCAGATGAGCCGGTGTCGCGATAATGAGATGAAAAGAATCAATGCAGTGAGAGAAGTCAACTGCCATGTCTCAAAAGGATCGGAAGCACCTGTATTGAGATCCCTGCCGCTGCTGCTGCTGCTGCTGCTGCTGCTGCTGCGTGCCACATTTTTGCCTTTTTAGAAAAGGGTTGTGAGTCCATGAATAAGTGCTTCTGCTCACGAGTGGTATTGTTTTCACGTGCATGCACAAGCTCATCTCCTCCTGCCAAAATGTGAGCTCTTGTACGCTGTACCTGGCAGCGCAGCGGCACTGTATCTGTGCCTGTGGGAGCGCACATGTTTCAAGCTGTCAGTCAGGCATGTTTATTTTCCCAGTGTGGCAGCGCCCACAGGTTCCCGGTGCTCAGCTCTGTCGGCACTCCACCATCCCAGCCACGCCAGCAGAGCACTCACACTGGGAGGGCGACGCAGTGGGCAGTGTGGGAAAGTGAGGCAGAGACAGACGAGGGTGGGGAGGGAGAGAGGGAGAGGGAAGGAGGGATTCAAAGGGAGTGTGTGTGTGTGTGTGTGTGTGTGTCTGTGTCTGTGTGTGTGTGTGTGTGTGTGTGTGAGCTTGTGTGAGGCTAAAAAAGAGAGACTGGTTGTGTGCGTCGGTGCAGAAAGAATAAGTTAATCAATTGACATCGGTCAATAGAAAATTACAATAATTTAATGACACCAAATGTGAAAATTTATTCCAGCCACTACGAGTAGAATTCTAAAATTTGTGAATTTGGCACAAGGGAAGTAATATCAAAAAAGACACCGTTGCCACTCTCAGATGATGTGATGAATGCAGCAGTTCTCCACAGGATTGTCTCATTTTTGTCAAAAAAAAAAAGTTCAGTCAATTTAAAAGGTGCAATTTCTAAGAATTTCAGTTGAAATGCTCAAATATTTCCTTAAAGTATGTACAAAATGTGAAGAAATTACAGTTTGACGTTGTGGCGTCTCATCTTTGAATTGCAGTGTTGCAGAGCTATCTTCCGAAGTTAGCACGCTAACCAAATAGCCCTGGCCCGTCCCAGGCCAAAGCTCCTGTGCTAGAAGTGTAAACAAGACCACTTCCCTGGTGCTCCAAGCTCCCACTCCAAACCACTAGATGCACGGCTAACTGAGCTAACACGCTAACAGCAGCCACAGTCAGTGGTTTCTCTGTTGACATGCAACACCCTGTTTGTTCTGAGTATGTATTCAACAGGTGGCTGACTCTTACACACTGCACCTTTAATTTAATATCTGAGGGTTTTGACTGTGACGCAAATGAGCAATCTGAATGATTCAGAAAGTAAACTATTGCTCTGGAAATAATCTCTGAATTAATTACGATTATCTGTTTATAGAGCACATGTATAAAAAAAAAGGAAATGTTAAATCAATAAAGGAACAGTTCTAACCTCAGTGTGTGTACGTGCATGATAAAGTGAATGTGAAATTATGTAAACATGCCTGTCAGAGCTTGTGTATGTGTTCCTGTGTGTGTGTGTGGTGTGTGTGTGTGTGTGTGTCTCAGGTTATATTGCACATGAGTAATCCCCTAATCCTTCAGCTTTTCACTGTGATGTCAGATACACACCTGTTGAAGTAACACCGCCCTCCTCTACCCATCTGCAGCCCCCCTTCACTTCACCTATTGTACAGTCACACACGTCCTGTTTAAAAGAGGGAGACCTCATATTCACACTCATCACCACAGTTGCTCAGCTTACACACACACACACACACACACACACACACACACACCTGTATTGTTACCTGATAGCAGAGTGCTTGACAGAGGCTCTGGCAGACCGCAGTAGATAAGCCTGGTCTGGCAGCGGGTGGTCCTCTTTCTCCGTATTGATGTTCAGGTGGTAACAGTTCTCTGCAGGACTGGCTGCCACTGGAGTCAGATGAGGTTAGTGCAGGAAGAGGCAACAAGTCCAAAGTTCACACTGTATTCACTTTAATGTACTTAACACAGCGTGTGCTCCGAGAGATTAACTTGAGGAAACGGTGGATTCACTCTCAAAAATGCAAACTGAAACTGCAGTTCACATACCAGTGATTGAGTCATCCAACCAGAGTGGATTTAAGAGGCAGAATATTTGGTTTAATTTAAGTTATTTTCAACCCAGGACTCATTTTTTCATATCGTGGCGCAACGCTGTCTGATTAGGTTCAGATATTTGGCACGCGCCTGAAGAGTGAAAGTGAGCACCAAAATTAGACTTGCTTCGGCCCTTCAACTGGATACTGGGCAGCAGCACCTCTGTTAAACCAGATCAGACCTCATCATGGCCCGGACTTAGAAAGATATTTGAATATACCCAGAATTATCATTTGGCAAAATAACATGATTGTAAGATTGTAACGTTTGATTAAAGTCCACCTCGTGAATTGATCCGACCTCATCCTGGCAATTAACAATTCCTGGACGTGAAAATCAATGCGGCCCTCTGCAAATGTCAGCGACAAACCTTGTTTCATGCATTTCCTGTTGATGTGGTAGAATAGATATGATAGTTGTGCTGCAATTGTATATACTTTAATTGGACCTGCTGCAATAACTCTCTGATTGTAATGGTAATTAAAGCTGCGCTAAGTAATCTCTGACAGTGGCGGCAGAAACAAGCAACAAAGTGTTGCTATTGCGTATCAGCATATCTGGTTTGTAGGGGCAGCATGTTAGCTAACAGTGACCTCCTGACTCGCTTCCTGTGTGTCTCTTAGCAGTCGTTCTTTTATAGTGTCTGCTCATGTGTCATGCTGGCCTGGTGTCATACTATTTTGTGTCTGAAATCGTTTCATGGTTTTATACGTGTGGCGTGAGCAGCATCACCGGACTTCAATTGCACAGACCAAGAAGCCAAAACAATGAGATAAAAGGGGCACAGAAATAAGGAACAGAAAACTGCACGCTGTTGTTGATTCACAGTGGGATTGGTGGCGCTATCATCAACCATTTCATTCAAGTGCTATTTGTGCACTTTTACCAGTGAAGTGATATATGTGTACTTTTACTCAGGCATGACTTTTGGGTACTTTATACAACTGTGAACACGTGAGAAATGAGATTATAGTTATTTAAAATGTTCAGACTTTTTCTTTTCATGATCAGCAGAGGTGGAAATGTTTTGTTTTTTGATTGTCGGATCACCGCAGATTCATGAAATCTAGATATTTTTTCTCTCATACCTCTACGTCTCGTACTACTTTTTTTTTACAGAAGTTATGAAAACTGGTATAGACCTGAACCTGTAAAAAGGTTCTCATGCGAGGTTGCTGAACATAATATTTGAATATAAATGTAATAATATAATAATATAATGCATTACTGTAGCACTTTATTGACACGGTTTTG
This sequence comes from Diplodus sargus, assembly GCA_903131615.1. Taxonomy (NCBI): domain Eukaryota; kingdom Metazoa; phylum Chordata; class Actinopteri; order Spariformes; family Sparidae; genus Diplodus; species Diplodus sargus. Next base: position 1,035,575 of record CAEMYA010000120.1, read on the forward strand.
AATTTTTCTTCACCAGGGTCCTCCAGGATCTCAGCCTTCCCCTCACACTCAGCCTCCCCCACACAACCCCAGTAATCCCATGATGGGACCTCACGGGCAGGTAAGATGGAAGTGTTTATGCTCACTCTCTCACTCTCTCACTCTCTCACTCTCTCACTCACTCACTCACTCACAATAGTGTACAAACAGCACACGGGTCCGTTGTTGTGCTAACGGACAGAACGGGCCGCATCCACGATGGTGGGTTGGATGAATAATTTAGCTGTGTTGGCCCAGCTGTAAGGAGCAGAGGTGCATCTGGAGGGCCTTCTCTCTCCCTCAGCCCGGCACTCACTATCCCATAGTCCATCAATAGACCATTAATATTGCAGCAGAGCCTGACACTGTGCAGCTCTTCGTGCACAAACCCACCACAACATGGTCAAAGGAGGAGAGGAGAGGAGAGGAGAGGAGAGGAGGCTAGTAGTTTTAGTAGTAAGTCTGTCTTTACCTCAAGGGCTAACTGGGATTATATAACTCGTCCTCCATTTGCCCCAAATGCACACACACACACACCCACACACACACACACACACAAAACATACAGTGCATAATTACCGCTGAAAGCCAGTCTCCTGTTGTATTTGTGTTGTCTGTGCTTATCTCTGTATGAAAACAATGATACGAACATTATTCGGCTGTTCATGCTCCGTGACCAGAACACACAACTCTTACCCGATCTGCATGCAGATCAGCATTGTTTCCCCTTGATATTAAAATAGTTGGATTGGGTTTAGAATTAATTCTCATCACCTCGCGCTGAAATGCGGCTCGCTGGCTGTGTGTATTTGTAGTTGCAGCAGCGTTGCTCTCATAGGTAATTCTGAAAACCATCTGTCTGGGGTGCTTTACATTATTCACTAGCTTTGCGCTGGCTCTGTGTGTGTGTGTGTGTGTCACGGCCTGCCAGTGTCTTGTCCCCCTCTCTGCTGAAACATCTGCGTGGAATGGATGGTGTCTTCACTTCCTGCCATGAATCACACTATCCAGGTTTTGTAGCGCTGGTGTCTGGTTGATACGGACGCGCTGCGAAAAACGTCCAGCTGCACAAAAACAGACAAACATTTGGATGTAGAACACTTCCTCCTCCTTGTAGCGTCTGTGTCATGTTCCCGTCCCTTTTCTAGCTCCGGCTCCTCTCTCTCTCTCCCCCACAGTGTTCTTCCAGTCCAACTTTGTGTCCTGCACGTTTCCTCCTGTCTCTTATCTATCCTCCTTTACCTTTATCCTAATGGATTTTACCACCTGAGGTCTTACTTTCCAAAACTTCCTTTTTGGTGAATGTAACAAAACTACTGGCAGCACATTATTCTTTAACACGATAGCTCCCCCTGCTGACGGCCGGGCAGTTTGGCTACGGAGAGAGTCAGTTTCGTCAAGCCTCTCGTGCCCTGTTTCACTGCCTACAAGTGTTATTCACTCAGGCAAAGCAAGCAGTTAACATGTTTTATGTGGAAACATTTCTGCCTTTGATGTTTGCTGATTGTAACAATAGTATTGCCAATTTATTACTATAGCAGCAACCAGCATTACAAAGGGCTTTACTACCAGTGCTGGGCGGGTTACTTACTTGTTACGTATTCCGATACAGTTACTTATTACCTGTAATGTAGTTGGTAACATTATCCAATGTCACAATCAAAATGTAATGTGTAATGTAAAAAGTAATGTGACTTACCCTCTTTTCTGTTGCTTTTGGATTACCTCAATACCAAACAAGAGAGAAAATAAACATCAATATGATCTTTTCTGAATGTGTATTCTGTAAGAACACAGAATAATCATGTTAGTAATCCTCTTAATATATTTGTAATCTAATTACATCTTTTTTTCTCTGTTACTTCACAAGAATACAGTTACCTTGTTTTGTATCCTGATTCCGTTACGTATATTCAGTTACTTCCTCAAGCCAGTGCAGCAAATACACAAACATAACAATGAAATACACGGCAATGTGTGAGCAAACAGGCCAGCACACGGCGTAAAAGAGAAATGCAACTTATAACAAGTTCTGATTGAAACCATAAAAACACCAAGGATTAGATGTAAACAAATGAATAAATAAATAAATAATGGATATACTAAAATGTTCAGTGTAACACCCAGAATAAACTGCAGTGTACTTCAGAAAAGGACAGGCAGGTCATTCTACTATAGCAGCAGATGAGAGTAAAGGGAAGTAGAAAAGATTTAAAAAGAGAAGATACACATACAAAAAAACAATACTTGCAGGTTTTAAAACACCAGACAAACAGTCGATTAAGATTGGTGGATGTGCGGTTATTAGGATTTAAAGTGGAGTTGGGTTTGACATTCAGCTGATAAGAACAACTTCGACATGGACCACAGTTATAAATCTGTTTAATCACTTCTGCTTCTTGTTTTACAAACCTTCCTTCCGCTAAATTTTGTCAACGTCAAGTAACATGGGTATCTGGGCCAAACTGATGATTTTTTTTCACTGGAGCTCAGCAGAGGCAGTATGTTAATTCGTAATAATCAGCGTCTTTAGATCGAATCCCACCACCACTGTTTCCGTTATTAATGCACTGATTTTGTCTCAATGAATTTGGTGCTAAGTGAAATGAAAAGTGCATTTTGGCACTGAGCGATTTCTTGTGCATAAGAGTGTTGATTAAAAACAAGGTCTAGAGCTTTACATTTTGATATTTTAATGCCTAGAGTGTTTAGCTCTTCCTGAAATAAAATGTTGGTTGTCCTTCTCGTGTCCTTCCTGCAGCCATTCATGTCTCCGCGGTACCCAGGTGGCCCAAGGCCCGCCCTCCGTATGCCAAATCAGCCTCCTGGGAGCATCCCCGGGTCACAGCCTCTCTTGCCAAACAGCCTGGACCCCACCAGACCTCAAGGTATTGACGAAACACGCGGCGTTATCTCCGAATGGAAGTAATCTCATATTGGCTTCTGAATGACAGCGTTTTTCTCCTCATTTATGCCATTGTTATTGATCTAAACAGTGGCGCTATCCTCACAAGCCTCACTCTCTGTGTTTCACCACAGGACATCCAAACATGGGAGGTCCGATGAGAATGAATCCCCCTCGAGGCATGGGAGGCATGGGCCCACAGGTGGGTTTTTGTTACTCAGCCATACCGAATAAAGAAGCACAAATGACTGTGTTGATGAAGTCATGACAGCGGATGGTGTCCTTCAGCACCGCCAGCCCACTAGCACTCCCACTCTGCAGCTGCCACACAGGCAGATTTGGTGCTTGGACTGTCGTTTTATGAAACCCAACGTTTGGTTGCCCTTCATTAGGAGCTGCCATGAAACCAGCCGTAATGTCAAAACAGCAGCGTATAACCACTGTGCAGATAATCTTTTTTTTCTCCGCTGAAGGGCCATTTTTAGTTCTGCCAGCCTCGTAACTTTGCCTTTAAATGTCACAAGTGCTCTGATGATTAGCTTGGCTCTGAGCAAAGCTCCCCCACTGCCAACGCCAGTTTTACACGTTAAGTCTTACTCTCCGACTCCCACCTAGGGAGACAAACAGAGGCGCAGTGCTCCGGCTGCAACCGACACGTTACGAGCGAAATTGTTGCCAAATCTGCCGCCGTTGGTCTTCTTTTATCGCTTTAATTTTTGTGGATGTGACTCAGTGTAGTACATAAGATGCTTAAACAACAGTGTCCTTTTGAATTACCATTACCAGACAGCTGCTTCACTCTGCACCCAACCACGTCCCGCATCCAACATCACCTCACACAAAGACACACACTCACGCGCACACACTCTCCCCGTGCCCCTCGGCCCCTCTCTGTGCCACCCTGGCTCGGTGACTTTGGCAGTGAGCGCACCAGCAGCTGGTGTGGCATCTGCTCGACAAGTGTAATCGTCTGCTGAACAAAACTCTTCCTCTGAGTGGAGCTGCTCTCTGGCCTGCCCCCATAGTCTCTCTCTCTCTTTATATCTGTCTCATTCTCACACACACACACACACACACACACACACACACAC
>CAEMYA010000120.1:1055768-1077502 GCA_903131615.1 Diplodus sargus
TTTTTTTACTGTCAACCTACTTACCATCCGCTCTCTACTTCTGTCTTTTCTCCAGGGTCTCAGCTGGAAGTGGCTCTTCGGTGCCACTGCAGTAGCCATCGGTGGTGTAGCATTATCTGTCGTCATAGCCGCTAGAAATTAAATGGAGCCTGTGCTGATGGCCTGACCAAGCCCCGCAATTTTAGAGTCTAAAAACAGAAGCACATCTGGCAGTGCCTTCTGACCTTTGGTGAAAGGTCGTGGACGTGGGTCAGATGCCTCTACACGGTCACTTCTCTGCTATGTTTGAGAACTGTATGTGACCAACAATAAAACATCAATATTTGCATACGGGAACAGTAATTCCAACCTTATAAATGTGTAGGTTAATCAATATCCGTCACATTGCCAGACACTGTTTTCTTTTGCTGCCATGTCTCTGTCTTTGGTAATTAATGTTGATAATTTGAGTATGAGAATGAAAAATGATTTTCCATAGATTCAGATAGGAGTTATTTATAAAGATTTTTTTTTTTCATCAAAATAGCTATTGTGATATGGTCCTATGTCATGCTATAGTTTTAAAGCGTCAGATTGTGCAAGTAAATGGATATTTCCTATTTCCAAGAGAGAATATGGGATTTCACGGTACAATATTTCATATGGAGTGATGTACACAGATGCTCTATTATTTCAGGCCCACGGGATGGTAAGGTGGCTGTCTTGTGTGCCAGCTCACACACCGTTTTTTACAGACACTACTCATCGCTAAGTGAACGCCAAAATAGAGGCACCTGCAGGATTTAATACAATGCAACATTCAGTTTTTGCACAGGTTGTTTGTGTGGTGAATCAGTTCTGTGGTGCATGTTAAGGCTGCTTTTGTTTCTACCCACATCATTAACATATACAGAGGAGCAAAGATATAAAGAAACACCTCACAACATAATGTGGTTTAAAGAACTGCAGCCTCAGAAAGCACTGTGGAATTGAATCAGCACCTCGCTGACACAGTGTCAGCAACAACAAATTAAAATAATAACATTGCACAGTGCACAAATTACATGACTGACTGTTTGATTGCAAATCAGTGCTGCAGTGTTTTCAGATTTCTGGTCACTTGTATATACAAACATTAAAGCAACAGCTAAAGTAGATACTCTGCCAACGTTTGTTGAATGACTAGTTTCTTGTTGATAAAGGTGCAGTTATTCCTTTTTAAAACAAGCACAGAGAATGGTACACAGTGAAGTGGTTCTGAATAATACTGAAGGAGAGTTTATTTTTATGAATCAATTTCAGTCAATTATACCTCAATTTCTGATGATTAAGACCAAAGGTTGAAGGATGACCCTTCAAGTACAATGCTGGGTGTGTATATTTTTTTTTCCCTCCCCGACACTTTTTGCCTGTGAAATCTTTCATTAATTGTTTCCTTTTATTTATTTCACTGTTTTGGATTTTTGCTTCCTTAATGTGACATCGCTGAATCTGTGGCTTCTTCAGAGTAGAAGGTAGATGGCCTACAGAGCCAAAAGTTGCATAAACTCTGTTACAGCTGGTGGGAAGTGAAGTGGTTATTGACATTCCCTGCATTTGTTAATTTTATATTCATCACAATAAAATGTGTCTGTTATCAAACTTCAGTTTCCTTTCTTTTGTATGGAATCAGAATTTCTGTCCAATCATTGACAAGACATCCGATGTGTTTGTGGACAGATTCCCTGAAGTGTTGCTGATCCACTGGCATTAATGCCTCACTAAACTGGACTCAGACGCTTTAGAAATATCAGACATCTTTCATTTAAATATGTCTAAAAACAATCCTCTTATTTTCATAACAGTATGACAACTTGGATGCACTGGCATCCAACATTTCATGTTTGTTTACAGCTACACCTCCCAAATTTTCTGGATATTCCCAAACTGGGTTTTTTTTTTTTCTTTCTTTCCAGACATTGACGTATCGCTGACGTAATCAGATGACCTATCGTTTCTCTCTTCCTACGCATGACTGATGTGCAAGGCTCATTCTTAAATACACATATTTTTTTTGCCAACCATTGATAACAAAAAATACACAAAGTACCAGCATTAAAAAATATCATCTGATTCATGTGTCGACTCCGAATTTGTTGTAAAAAAAATTAAAAAAAATAAATAGTGCTCGCCTTTCAACAATCATGTAACATCTCTCTCTTATTAAATATATTTTGAAATATGTTTTTTTTTTTACTGCAGTGTATAGTGCGATTTTCGGATACAACACGTGTGACTATATAGGGCTTCATTACTGCTCGGTGACCTCATCGTCAGTGAGCAGTCATTGAATATTCATTGAAAAGCAACGGGAGTTCTCGGTTTACGACAGAGTGCGTCCGTGCGCGTGGTGGGAACGGTAGCAAGATGGCGGCGCTGAAGGAGGAGCAGTGCTACGGACTGTCCTGTGGAAGAGTGAGCAACGGTAGCAATGTCTCCGTCTTTCACGTCAAACTCACTGACAGCGCGCTGAAGGCGTTCGAGGGCTACCAGAGCAGCAAGGTAAACGGGCCCGTTTCGCTTCTGTGACATTTCGGTTCGCGTTTTTCTAAAGAAGTGTGTCCGGGCGGCTGTGACAGGCAGAGTGAGGTCAGTCCCCACTGTGTCTGCTGCTGCCTACACGCTGCGATACACAGCCTCAGCAGGCTGGCTCAGGCTGGCTAATTTGGCTTTTTAAGTGTCGAGTTTAGCTCTGGCCAAGGCTGACTGGTGTTGGTTTGTTAGGTAGCTATTCAGCGTTCTGTTTAAATCACACCCAGACTTCACTCCACTCCCGACTGTTGAATAGTCGGGTCATGTATCAACCCCTCGTCGTTATTTCATAACATTGGGGGGGTGGTTTTGTTTTTAACAGATTTAGCTGTTAACTGTGGTTTTGTTTTTTTGTTTTTTTTGCTAACTTGTCTCACCGGACAAGCTGTGATTTTGATTCTTTAAAAGCAAAAATCATGGAGCAACTTCTGTCGTGTTCACAAATCTTTCCAGAAAGTTTGTTAAGCTGTCACAAAAAATAAAACCACCACAACAACAACAACAAAAAAATCTGGCGAACGTTGTTAGCTAAACTAGCCACCAGCAGCTACCCACATATAATGGTAACGGCTACTAGCCCTGTCTTCTCACTCACTTTGATTTAGTTTGAGAGAAAGAAAGAGTGAAAAAGCGTCGCCTTGGTTGAGTATCTAATGACATGGTGAATAATTTGGAAAAGTACCCAGTATTCATCCGAGAGATCTCCCCTCCCAACCCCCCTCTCACTGCCACTAAAGGCTCATGTTCACTTGTTAGCTTCAAGTGCGTCAAAGTTGGTAAACGGCAACACATTTTCTTGTCACTCGTCGATTCTAAACAAGAGGTTGTATTCAAGGGCTGATCTCTGAAATGGCTCTGCTGCTGCTGCTTGCTCGTCTTCTCGTGCAGAGAGAAAGAGAGAGAGAGAGAGAGAGAGCTATAAGTCTGGTGATGGCCATCTAACGTTTCAGCTTCTATAAATATTTGACAGGGAAAACCTGCCAGGCCAGGAGTAAAGGGCCTTATCTCCAGCCTCGGTGGTTGTGAGCAGCAGGACTGCAGCTGATAAGCCAGAACAATACAATTGTGATGGGTAATTGGGGGACTACTAGCTGTAGGAGTATTTATTAAACTAATGTGACACACAGAGGAAATGGTCAACAAAGGGAAATCATCATTTTTTTCAAGGGCTCTTTTTTTAAAAGACAGTTGTCAGTTTTTTTGCAATCATACGCATCTGTTTAAGTTGTGATTTTGTGCTTTTTGAATTATCAGAAGACAAAAAGGTGAAACGTGAGGCATACTAGACGCAGTACTCGACAAAGTAGTAGAGTTGCCGTTATGTATTTCTAATTGACGCATAATCTGCTAAATATTTATCACAATTAATCATGTAGTCTATAAAATGTCCAGAGCCCAAAGTGACATCCTCAGATTGCTTCCTTTGTCCAGTTTATGAAAAGCAGCAGAATCCTTTCAATTAAAAAGCTCGAACCAGCAATTTTTCTTGACATTTTTACTTCAAAATTGACTGAAAGGATTTCCAGATTATCGGAATAGTTGCCAATATCTTTTATTATGATCAACTAATTGTTGCAGCTCTAGGAAGTAGTATGGCAGGTTTCACGATCTATCAGCTTGCAAGGCTAATGTCAGGTGACAAAAACAAGGAAAACCATATTCGGCCACAAGGATCTGCACCACTGATTTTAATTCATGGCGCTTTTTATTCAGGATAAGCTCTTATTTTATCTTAAGGAGGCAGGACAATACTTTCATGATCGTCTCAAGCATCTTGGGTTCTACACAATGGATTGAAACGGCTTTGCACCACTTCCACAAAGTCTTGTTAAATGCATACATTTAATGCAGTTTTATACTCAAAATTTTAGTAAAATAATGTCTCAAAATGGATCGGAAATCATAAAAGAATAGTTCTTTCTGCTGGGTTTTTTGTTGTGTGCAATTGGTGTATACATGGATGATGGAAGAGGTGAAATTGAATCATGTTTAATATGCATCATTTTATGAAGAATTGCTGCCTGCACAGACACACCGACTCTCAATCCCCTAAAGCTGTCTTTCTTACTGCATGCATTACTGTGTCACCCTTTCCCTGTTATTTGAGTTAAAACCCTTACTCACAGTTTGACCCGGTCAGGGATATTGAGTAATCAAATGGCTCCATGGTATAGTAGCTGCTTGGTTTGCGGTGAAGGTTCAGAGCAGTAGGGTGATATGAGTGTGTAATGCAGCATTGCAGGAATGTTATACTTAGCTGGCACAAATATTCTTATGGGGAGGGGTTTTAAACAGGTCGAGTACTTTTGTATTGAGTTTATTCTTTAGTTGACTATATGCATTGAGACAGACATATTTTACGATGCATGACAAAACAGTGTTTTTTTGTTTTTTTTATCAGATGCACACAGGCACCACAGAGGCATACAGAAAGCAGTTACTGTGACTTTTAACAGCTTTTGTTGCAGCCCAGTCACAGAAGATTCACACGATCACAGATGATGAGCATACATCAAACCACCCATCTGACGCACAGTAATCATACACAAGCGTGTTGTTAGCCGCATGAATAAATTGATTACATTATGTTAGTGTACGAACAGGTGTCTTCAGTCAGTTGGGTTCAGTGTTAAGAGCATTTTTATTTAAAAGTAGCATATTGAAATACAAAGCCAACAATGAAAGCCAAACAATACGACCAGGGAGTGGTACAAATATATGAAGTCCCTCCACTAACGCAGACCATATCTGCACAAACACAGATCAAGAAAAGATATTTTCTATACAGAAAAAACGTAGGCTCGTCTTTCTGTTTTCACATTCTGTCATGAAATATAGTCAAATAAAAACAAACAGGCTCATCTGAGAAATTCAAGTGGTTTGTAGTTCAAGGTCAGAACAACTTAGATCAGCAGCTCCTGTGTGTTGGTGGTGAGAGTTAAGATTCTTTTTATATTGTAGGGGTTGAAATGTCATTTATATAGAAAATTCCAGGCTAATTATTATTACACACCGCACTAACTCAAACTTAAGCTCGTATTGCTTTCAGTGTGGCTCGGGTGTCTTTCTAGGGGAGCTCAGCCCCTCCGGCTCTCTCATAATTCAAACACTGGCTGGCACCCAACAGCGGAGCTGAGCTGGGAACTTGGTAAAGGAAGAGGAAGAGCTACAGAAAGACACACGCCTCTCAATGTAAAAGTGGTGCCATAATCGAGGATGTAATCAGACAAAGCTGAAAATGTTTACAACTTCCAGTTTTGCCATTGTTTTAGTGGAAAATGTGTGTACTCTGGCTGGCACCTGCTTTTATAAGGAAGCTTAAAGCTGTTCCCAAGCCAGTGTACAGCATAATCGCTTTAGCTAGCAACAGAAATACAGCTGGAACAGTTAAACTCTTAAGTGTGTCATTGTAGAGTCACTAAACAAGGCTTGTTTATCATTCCAATGTAAGCTAATCAGATGCTAAATGATGTCAAAGCTGATTTAGGCAAGTCGTCATGTCGTCAATGTCTCTATAATGTAATCAAGTGAAAAACTGTGACTACTTCTTACTGTGCCTCTGAAACTATATTGTGCAATAACAGTCAACGAGTAGCAAAAGCGGAGTGTATTGACGGCTTCCTGTATGAGACGTGACTGTCAGCTGGTTTTCCGTCAGTACGTCTGAGGACAGACTGAACTGGAGCTCCTACTGCATGACCGTCAGCCCAGAGACTCACTTTTTTCCTTTTTTTGTCTGTGATATAAGCAAGGGAATGAGTAAGGCTACTTGTGTCATCAAGCTGAAGGTTATGGAGAGTAAAGATAAAATGTATAATTATTTTTGTGAATGACTGTTGTTACAGCACATTGCTGGAATACACAGGATTTCCTCGGATTCAGTCATACTCGGAGTCATTCTTTGTTTTGAAAGAGACAAATGGAATAGAACAGCGACAAAAATATAAGCCTTAGCGTTGAACTCAAAGCTTGTCTGAAATATAAAGTGAACATTCATTGGCAGTCCAGGAGGGCTTGCATATGAAGTGCATTAAATCTTGTGTGCTGGCTCTGCAGTATTACACTGGTGAGAGATGAGAAGTCCCATTTGAATGTTAAAACCTCTTGTTGGCCCAAGTCATATCTTTTTGTCTTTTGGTGAGGTAATGGATTGGCAGTTATATGCTGAGAGTATGAATTTTACATTTTTAAGAAATGCATCACAGTAGGGGGACTCCCATATTGTGGTTGGCAAGTAATTCAGTGTTGCATTTACATTTTAAGACCTGGCATGAATTTCCAGTAACTGTAATGAGTACGATGATTTGTTTAATGATTTGATCTTAAAACCTGTTTGTTTTTTAATTAGAAGGTATTAAAATGGTACCTTATGGTTTGGTTATGGACTGCAGTGGTAGGCATGTTGCATTAAGACATGGACCGAGTCATGATTAGTTAAGTTCTATTCTGCAGATTGACTGATAATAAAAAAAATCATTAGTTATGTTTAGATTAAATGGTTTGGCATTGAACTGTTTATTGGTGGACGATATCTTCTTCAATATGGTTGGATAAGTATTTATTGGCTTTTCAATAAACAGCAAATGGCCATCTTGAAGTTAAAAATGTCCCTAAGCTTTACATTGTTATAAGCCCACAAGAACATGATATGCAAGCCTAGCCCCCTAACATAAGTGCCAAGCTTACAAAAACAAAACAAGACAAATCAAAAATAAATGTGTTTTTATCACATTATATAAATGCTACCATTTGATCTGTTAAATGAATGAGAGAATACAACCTCAAATTTTGTTTAAAAATATCCAAGCATGGATAACTTTCTCAAGAGTCAGATGCTACAGGTTCTTGTTTGGATAAAGATCAGTCCTTAAATACTTATGGTGACCGGCTATAGCCTTCTCTAAGGAGTTCAGTTTACACTAGTGGTCCTCACCAGTGGTCCTCAAACTTTTTGTGGTATGCTGTTCTTTGGAAGCCAGGAAAGGTTCACGACCAATAACATCATTAACAAAATCAGGGAAGCAACTTATGAAAAAGGGTCCAGGTAGAATTTTAGTTAAGTGTAAGTCAGCAAGATGGCATCAGCAAACTTTGGTTTGTTTATTTTCCTTAGACGGGCCCACCCCCCAGTGTGACAGCTACTGACTTCACACCAAGTCAGTTTTGCTCTTCGCTCCACCTCCTTTCTCAACCCCTATGGGGACGGTATGGGAAGTAATGGAGACCGTGAGGGGATTCTGTTTCCTCAACCCGTTCAGCCTGTGCCAGCGCTATGGTTATTTAAGGAATGCTGACTCCACAGTCTCAGCAGATCACGGGACGCTGCTCGAGATGACCATAACCACTAAGGCCAAATATGACTCTAAATGTCATGGTGTTCCTCTGTCCTGTGGCAGGGTTGCCACAAGTGACCGTGTCAAACTGGTGTCACTGCACACAGAGCAGACTGCCTGACCTGCTGTCTGTTTCAAAAGATCAGTGAGAGCCGAGCAGAGTTTGTTTTTTGGTCTACAAACTGCTGATGCTCTGTGCCTGTGGTTTGTGACCAGTATTTGAGCAGTAGGGTGCTTAAGAACAGGTTAATTAAAGCAGTAAGTAATAACTTCTTTGTAATAGGTAGTACATTGTTGGGTCTTAACCCCAGATGCTTTGGTCTGGTGTCCAACCTACACTGCCAGTTTAATGCATCTGTGTTTGACAACCTGGGGATGAAACCCATCAATCAGCTTTCTTTCTCCAGGAAGTTACGCTATGATGCTTTTAAGCCAAAGGAACAAGTTACAGATACAAGTGTAGTTATGTCATTCCGTAGAGGATTAACGATTATGAATAAATGCCAGAGTTAACATCTGAAATATCGCTGCATCAATTCAGAAACCTGAATAAGACCAGACCTTGAAGGAATCTCTGCTGACTCAGCGCTGGCTTCTCCGTGTTTGAAAAGACTGATTATATGAAAGGAGATTCCGCTTTTTATTTTCTCATGATTATCCATTCTCTCCTGGTGTGCTTCTCTCCCTGAGAGTCAAAGTGTTTGTTTTTATCAGTGCCAGTGACTGTTTTTCATGGTAATCGCACTGTGAAAATAAGATTTCCCGTGTGTAAGACTATGGTTTTATCTTAAATTTCTATCTATAAATCACAAATATTTAACCAGCCTAAGTTTATCTATTCTAGTATAGGGTAAACTTGATAGAACAATGGTAATGTAATGATGGCCCAAAGATGACATTGCCCATCTTTGCCTAAAGCCCATAGTAAACCCAGCAATGAAAAAGGGCTTATGTGCTTTGCTTGAATGCAGTTCTGTGCCATGAAAACTGATGTAGTGGAAGCAATTTTTTATATAATCTTTTAATCAAGGTATTTTAATCAACACTGGCTGACTGAAAAAGATTATTTTGATTTATCATTTTGTAGGAAAGACATTTCAAAGGTCATCAAAATGTGAAGTCGGCTTTTCAATGTACATTTGTTTATTAGACATAACTTGATTGATTCATACTAAATTATATACTCCTAATCATCACTGGAAGAGGCACAGAATATGTAAAATTATTTTAATCCATCGTATGCCATAGACGCAGAATTGAACTCCAATCAAGGAATTGCCTGCTCAAGAATTATCTTGGGTCCAGTTGGCCTCAAAAGGAGAGATTCACATTACTATTTTTCAGTCAGCTGGTGGTCACTGCTGTGAAGGAATTGTAACATCAGCAGAAGTCAAAGTAGGGACAGGGTAGTAATTGATTCTTCCTCTCTTGAAGGTGTGATATGTCTCAGAGCAGAAAAGTCCATAATAATGAGTCGCTGAGCGCAAGTAAACATTGTGGAAGTTGTGATTCATGACAAATACAAGTTGATTTTAAAGGTAGCAGCTAGTCAAACAGTGAGGGGAAAAAAGTAATCATATGTAAAAATTAAAAACTTTAATGCATCAAGTGATAAGATGTATCTTTATTGATCCCCCGTAGGATAAATTCAGTGAATTACTTACTTAATTACTATAAATGTTAGGATACAGTACATCTAGCATACTACAATACATACTGCAGTTAGTTTGAGTCAGATGTAAGTATACAATATTGAAAGAACAAAAATATTTATATCAAATTTGAGATCCTATCGGATTAACTGATGAGGGTGCTGCAATCACTTGTTTACTTAAGGCTTTCTGTTCGCACTCTTTTCAAGTCAACCACGACTTCCTGCTTCATCATCACTTTCACAGTACTCTTGGAAAACTCCCTGATTACTAGAAGCTGACAGCTGTTTGTACTTTTAGTAAAATCTGAATATAGTTCTCTATAGTTGCAGAAAAAAAGTGTTGCTCACTTTCATTTACCACTATATGTCATTTTTGTGATGATGCAGGTGTGAATCTGAAACCTGAAGTTCAGTAGTTGCACGTTCAAGTGATGAGTATGATGCTGTGCTCACACAAGATTGAACTCTCCAGAGTGGATCAGTCTGAGAAAAATGACTCTCAGTCTATAATTTCAACAATGCTGTTACAAAACAATGACATATGATTTCAAACACGCGCTTGGATGTTGAATAGAAACATGAACTTTCAGAACCTCTCTGAGACATGTCAGTTTTCTGTGTTGTAATGCATTTTTGATGCCAGTGTAGAAGATAGAACCATACAGCTTGGGATGATAATCATGTTGTTTGTGCAAGCAAAAATGGTGAGCTGCAGTGTATCAGCAGTAGTGTTGCATTTCTATCTGCATTTTATTATTATTTTAAAATGGAATAGCTGAAAATTGTTTCAGAAGTGGTGCGCTTTAAGTCAATATGCAAGGCAAACACATTTTTGAAATGATTCTGGTATGAGAACTGAGGCGCAGATTTTTTTTCAAGAGATGGTGTTGTGTTGTATAGCGATTTTGTCAGACTGTACGTGTACTGATCCAACCCCCACAACAAAGACGTGTCGCTCACGAGAAATTTGCATTTGTCTTTTCAAGATCAAAAGCAGCTCCATGCTTTCGAGACAGAGAACATTAAAAGCTTCAAAGGGTTTCTTGCTAGCAGTGAAGAGCCTGTTACGGTAAATGCACCAGTAAGTAGTTCCAATTAAGCCTCTGTGCTAGTGTGTCACTTTAAATACTCAATTGACACTCCACTCCTCTGTCAGATATTTACCAGACTGGTAAACCAGGTTTTTACACACACACACACACAGACATACTAGGCAGCTATGCATGCGCACTGAGTATTAAGAGTAGGGACACCCAGTACCATTTCACCCTTGCAGAGTGAATGGCACAAAGTGCTCTTTCCATCTCTGAAATTCTAGACAGGGGGAACATGGCACTGGGGTGACAGTGATGCAACTAAACACCTGACAATTTGGGTGACACAGCCATGCCCATGGGGATTAAGACCTGGCTATTCCTGTGTGCATCTACTACAACACAAAGAAGGCCTTTGCCAGTGCAACCTGAGAGACCCGGACGAGAATTGCACTTGTGTTTGAGGATATCGTTTGCGTTAGACTCTAAGTCTCTGTGAAGAGGTTGGTCATTTTTCCATGAATTACGGCCAGTTGCTTGTATAAACAAACCAATTAAAAAAATTAATTCAAATTCTGCTAACATATGCTTTTATTGCACTATATCATCATGTCATTTTATTGTTGAGAGCCTTGGGCTTATTTTCAGTTTTAAGGAGATTGTGGTGTAGCATACAAATCGAGAACACAACACCCAGGTAAATTTTTTCTTTTGCTAATTTTTGCCAATTGTGAGGCGCAAAACTATACTGCGCATTAAAGTTTAGGCTGCTGACTTGTTAATACTTTTCTGTCTTTGCTCAAACTCAGTCGCCGATGAGTTTGACAATTTTACAGTTACAATACAATTTTGACTACTAATAATATTCTAATATTTGACGGTGACAGTAAGATTCTGTGTTACAACAGTTTACACTGCCCATGGCACACCAATCCAACATTCTCGTGCAAACACAGATGTTTGTTTTTGTCTGTCACGGCTGTCTATTTGTTTTAGTATGTTTGGTCAAATTCAACATGTTCAATCTTTGTCTGTGTTTGAGTTTGGTCAGCTTGCAAGACTTTCAGACAGAAGATTACCCAGACCGCAGGCATATAGTATGCGTATCCGGAGCAACACAGCTCACACGTAACCCAGTATTGGTGGTGAACTCATTCATGTTGCCTAAGTATGTTTGTTTAGCATTCATTCTCTGAGCTGATTAGTTGTGGTTTTGAAGGCCACATTACAGTGACGTGGTGTTAATACGGAGAAGAAGTGTACAGTCTGAAGGCAAATGTTATGTTGTAGTAGGAAACAGACTTGAACAACAGTGTCATCAGTTCAGATTTATCACAGGCTGATTGGCTGAAAGTCTATGCTCTGTCCAGCTGATCCCCATACTGTTGCTGGTTGGCAGCGTGTGGGAACATCCACAGCCTTGTCATCGATCCATGGTCAGGAGCCGTACTCTGTCCCTAAGGTTAGCTCTGTGGAACATTCTGGGCTCAGGTCCCAGAGAATAGTGACATGTCAGCAGCCCATTCAAATGAACAGGCTGAGGGTAGCACTATGTTAGCAGTGCTGTGATGGTGGTGGTGGGTGGGGTGGGGTGGGGGGCATAGGGTGGGAGTGCTAAAACTGGTGCTGTGTTAAACATTGCAGGGGTAGACCAGGGAGTGTGGCTCCATGAAAGGTCTGCTGATCCCGGATAGGCTGTGAGTGTTCAGAACTCAGGACAAAGTGACACAGTATTGTACTATTGGCAGATAAATAAGACGGTAGCTTTCTCTTTCTTATCTTCGAGGATTAAGCAAGGTGATTTTGCTATTCCAGAGCTCAATATTTCTTCAGTTTCTGATATCATCCCCAACATTATAATTGGTAATGTCTTTGTATAGCAAGACTAACAGTCGACAGCCACACTAGAGGCTCTGTGACTCTGTACTTGGGCGCATAGGTGCTTTTAGCTAAACACTGTAGCGAGCATTGCAACATGCAGGTGTAAAGCCTACCATGAGCAATGATAGCAGTGGCAATCAAGTCCCAATTGAAACTGTTCCCGACTCACTGAATTAGAAGTATATGGAGTGGATGATGAGTGAGTCATGTAAATAAATCTTAAATAAAACAGACTTGGTAGTTGTTTTTAACAGCTACAATCTCCAAATGTCTGTCAGTACAGCTTGAGCATGAATTTTGATTTGAGCCAAGGAATTTTGTTCATGTCAGAGATGCAGTTTTCTCCAAACAACTGTAATTAAAATGTATGGTACATCTACATAATTTCAGGGAATTAAGAACCAAGTTTCCTGTTTTAACATTGTGGAAAATGAAACCAGACACTGATTTGGACTTGAATCTTGAAAAATTGAAGGATGCAGTGTAAGTGCGGTTAAACAGGACAGAAGCTCACAATTTTTGTATGCATTCTCCATACTCTGGGTCAAGATCAGACAAGAATACAAAGTACGTTGTGTCTTTTAAAGAGCTTGCCCTCCCTTGAACTTTTAGCTTGTGCATTTGATCACACTGATCCACTAAAGCAGCACGAATTGTCAAAGTAACTTCTCCTTTTGATGCTCGTGAGTGTTCAGTTCCACCAGTCAGTGAAATGAATTATTCCTACCATAGTTCACGGTTTGTCTCTGTGTTGGTAGAATTTCCTGATTGTTTTTGAAAACAAATCATATTCTTGAGTTTGACATCAAAACAAACTCTACAGTTGACTCTCCAAAGACCGATTGTTTTGGCTTAGAGCTTTCTGCATGTTGCTCAGTGTTCTTGTTTGTTCTGATGTGCTATTCTCATCAGTACATCATCTTTATATTGTAAAAGCCCAGAGGTTGATATAAAACATGGTGTTTGTCCATTTGCTGCAGTCAACAAGAATTGGACCACTGATAATCATGCCTTTTGGTTCTGGTTACCTCAGTTCACTTTCAATTTGTTTTACAGTCCTCTTGTATCACTGGCCTGCGTATTCTATGAAAGTACTGCTGTCTCTTTGATTTGCTTGATTTGTAATGGTGGACCTTGTGCTAAATGTGGAATTTATAAGAAATCAAATGATACAGAAATGGTAATGAGAAACCTCCAGGAATCTGGATGTGATACTGAAACAGCTAAATTCAACCGAAAGTGAAGCAGAAACTCTCTTCAGCTCTTCCTCTTTTCCTGTATCTCCAAAACTGAAATAACCTACAGTTGCATGATGTCATTATTCTGTCTAATTTTCATTTATGATATGAAAAAGGTCATCTTACTAACGCATGTGCTATCCACAGTATAAGAAGTGCCCGTCCCTCCTTGTAGTTTTTCAGGCGTTTTCTATACTGTAAACAATAACTCCTCGAGCTGAAGCTGGGGAAATTGCAACATATTTGCTTGAGAAATTACTCCAAAATATTTAGATTATTTTGCCGTTGTTGGTTAACTTATGGTTGCAGCACATTTGTCATGACTGAATCTCTCCCTCACACGATGACCAGACTGGTCTGAGCCTTATTTTGGAGCTTCTGTGTCCAAAGTATTTGAAAAATGTCAGTGGTGAGCTCCAGCTATTGGGTGACTGGCTGACTGGACAACAACACACACAGTCCATCTCTGTTTCTGTCAGATGGTAGCAGACATGCTAACTGTTTTGGTTTGCAGAGGAAATTGATTGAGGCTGAAGGTCACACATTCTACTCCTTTTAGATTTTCAGATGGTCCATTTTAATCTGGAAAAAAACCTTACCAATTAGATATACTGTTATTTTTATTTTTAATATTATACTTGATTGATTCATAGGAGATTTTTTTTTATTTATTTTTTTGGCCTTTTTATGGCTTTATTGACAGGTAACCTGAAGATATGACAGGAAAGAGGGGGAGAGAGAGGGGGAGAGAGAGGGGGAGTCACACGCAGCAAAGGGACCTAGGCCGGGAGTTGAACCCAGGTCCGCTGCAGAGCCTCAGCACATGGGGCGCGCACGCTACCCACCAAGCCACACGGCGCCCCCATATGAGATTTTCTCTTAAATAAATGTAATGTGTATATTGTATAAATAATGCGATCCTGAACAGGACTTCATCAAAATTTGCCTTTTGAATTTAATAAATGAGGAAGACAAAGGAATATTTGTCCTCCTGATTATAATTGAGCTAATGCTAATTTAAAACTGTAATCTCATAGCTTTGAATATAAAATGATATTTAAATAGTGGTTTCTCTGTGGCTAACGTCTCCTTGAAACAAAGTTTTATGTAAATCTTTTCCCATCGGCCTGTGTTAAACTGGTTATATGTAAAATACCTGGCTCTAGCTTTCCCAAAGCTGAAAACAAAGGAAGAATAAAATGAATTCAATCGACTCTTAAATGATGATGGATTTAACCAATAACCATTTATGAATTGATATTTCTATACTTGGTGCATGCCTTTTAAAAGCTAATGTACTGCTTTCAGCAATTACTAACACTTCCATTGTCTCTTTGGTCTTATTAGTTGCTCATATTTAAACAGATATCGAAGCAGTTACTTATGGGAACTGATAAGATCTTCACAAGAAGTTTGCCTGATTTAATCTTTTCATGTGTTAACTGTGTCACTTATTTAACAATGCTGTTCTTGTCTTTTCTAGGTCCTGTCATCACGACCATTGATCAGGTTTAATGGAAACCAAGGGGTAAGAAAATATTTCTCTCTTACTTTATCTCTATGATAATCCCCCTGTGAAAATAATCTATTTCTGTCATCAAAGTTGGCCTGCTGAATAACGACAGCTAGCTGCTAACATGCATTTCAATATTCAGATGTCAGAGTTGGGAAGCAGAAATTCGAATTTTCAAGAGAGCATTTGGAAGCTCAAACATCACCTGAAACACACACACACACTTTTTCAAACAAGACATGTGATTATGCAAACACTGGTGTCAGCTGCAGACTAGTTATTTTTTTCCTCTAACATGACACTTCGGTACCGTATCTTAAAGTGGCTGCCTTCGACGGCAGCAAAAAAGATGCTGGCAAAGCTGTTCTGAATTTAATGATGTACTTTTTGGCATATGTGTCATGTGCTGTGTCAACATTGCTTGATCTTAAGGTACTACTGTCAAAGTAACCTGGTCAGCCAAATGTTTCCCCAGCCTCTCGTGCAACTGGCAACGAGATTTCAGCTTGTCATATATTTTCTCTTTGAAAATTCGGTGAAAATGTATTGATTGGCTGTGGTCATTGTTCTTAATATGGTCACAATGCCAGGATTTATAGTATCTCCATGATATGACTTAGGCCTCATCCATACGTACAGATATTTCGGGTTAACAGGATCTTAAAACAAAAGGATCACATGGCCTCCTACGTACACTGAGTATGCGCATGCTGGTGTAAACAGGAAGGAGGATGAACACTCTCTGATCTGTTGCTTAGTTACAGATAATACTATGACAGGGGCAGGGAATCTGACGGCTTTTTACAGAACCCTCCTGAGTAATGTGGTTTTTTTTTTTTATTATTAAAACCTTGTTGACAGCCTTTTTTTGTTTGTCTTTATCATCATTGTTTTATCAAAGTCCTTTTGTCTTTCCTAATATAGACAGTGTAACATCATTCCCTAAATGAAAAAAGTCAAACACAGCTGTCACTGTGGAAGTTGGGTGACCGATTATGAACTAATTGCTATTTGCTAACACTCATACACAGTGTCAACATCCAAACCTTGGCAAATTTCTCCACGTATTAAGGAGGATTGTTGAGCTGTCGTTTACCCAGAAGTGCTTCTCCCTGACGCTGTTGCAACATCCCCAGCAGTGACATTCTGAAAATGGCATTACTCAGCAACAACATGGCAGCCTAAACTATGCAAAGAAAGAAGTTGTACAAAAACATACGTTTTGGCTGATGAATAAAGAACTTTCTAGGATATTTTTATATTACGCGCAGCAAGAGCAATATATTTTTCCATGTCAAATCAGTTCTAAAATTCAACATAGAACAACAAATAGATGGAGCATTGACTTGTTTATATTCTGACCTGTAGGTGCATAAGTAAAGCACACAGATAACAAGCAACATTACCAACAGCTGCACTATCATATATTATAGGGCGACACTTGCCAACACCTCATTCTGGCAATACTGAGTGTAATACACGCACAGCTTGTAAGCTCTCAATACACTCACCCTCTACAAAGATAGACCTCAGGCAGTGGCAGCCATAGTTTGATATGTTGTCCTGAAATATTTGGCTGTAAGATATTGGTTAGCTGCTGTAGTTGAGCTCTGTGGGTTTCTTTAGTTTTTTGCTATGATCTATGATCTTTTACATTTACTTTAGAGAGTCAATGTTTAAGTGTCACTTTGCTTCAAGCTTTTCATGAGTCAGTGTTGACAAAATGCCATGATCGGTAATCGTTCTTCACACACATCTATAAGAACGTCCTCCAGGAGTATTCATACAGTTGATGCTGCTGCCTTCCTGTTGTCACTGTTTTTGTGTTAAATTGGGAACGGTGCAGTGCCGAATACTGCAATCCTGCAAAGAGCCAGACTCCATCTTTCATCCTCTTTCACTCAAGGCTTTATCAAGTAAATGTTAGTTTTCTCTGTATCAATAGGTTGAGTTTGTCTTCATACCCTGATAACTCAATGTGACTCTTCCCTATTGTGTTCAAGACTGTTGCAGAAAGAGTTTGTCATTAACTGGCTTTAAATCTCTGTTTAACCGGCATTGAAATGTATATCTATGACATCCCATGCATGCATATTTGTCAATTCGCTCATTATCTGATGTTTGTAGGTTTTTTAAATAGTTAGTAATGCATGCATTTTAATGATGCAGCAGCGCAACATGGTGGAAAATCTGTTCTTGTTGAGATCTGAATGCGAGTCAGAAGTGTAAAAGTGGCTAAATTACAGAGCAGATGGCGTGGCTGTCACGATGACGTCCCATTTTCATTCACTCATATTCATTCATCTTGTACAGCTCTGCCTGAGCTCTGACTAAGTGCGCACGCACATAACAAGTTTCATGCACCTTTATTAGAAGAGGGAAAGGCTGTAAAGACTAAAAATGGATGAAAGATGCAAAGAAATGATACCGGTGGGCTGCTCCAAAAGTGTGATGCAGAAAAACTACAACATGGTCGTGGAAGCTTTAATTCACCCTTTGGGCTTGTTTCTCCTGCTAATTTCTTTCTGGCTGTTGATGCCACTTATAACAATCTGTCATTATGCATATTTTTGAGTTTGGCAGAACACCTTTATCACTGCATGAGAAGCCTGTGGCAGTGAGGATGTGGACATGTTTTATACTTGTTCTGTCTGACACTCCACCCCCTCTCTTACTGAATCGCTGTCAGCACTGCAAGAGGTGATACTGAAACAAACTAAGGCTGTGTGATATGGCGAAAGTCTTCTATCCCCATAGAGGTAATTTCATACACAGATAACATTACATATCATGATATAGCACAGTTTCTATAAATTCAATGAATACTTCATTTATATGAGATGATCAGATGAGAAGACCTATATATTACATTTTGAAATCTGTGCCCGTCAAATAAGAGGTACTTAATCATATTTGATTATTTTCCCCTGTTTAGTTGAACATTTGCAAAAAAGGTTCTAAATTAAATGTATGGAAAAAATATGTAAAATGAGAGTGAAAACGCTTTTAGCTGTGATTGCAAAAATACAACAACATCTGAGCGTGGGGTTTGTTTTGAGCACTTCATTGTGTTTTTGTGTCTTTCATTTGTAGACTCTTTGATAGTTTGACATGGACCAGTGTTCTGGTCCATGTCAAACTATCACAACCAAGCCAAATGACAGAACTTGCCCCTCTGGTTCAAAGTCCTTTCTCCTGTCCAGAATTACCCTGTTGTGCTTTCACATCCACTGTTCTCCACATTTGTTTTTCTTGCCTTCACGCAAATTTCCTGCGTCCGTCTCACGTGTAAGAATAGAAGGCGTCATCCAATAAGGAAAAATACTGTCATAGAGTGATTTGCGTCACAGCAAAAAAAAACTGTTTGCTGTCATCACACGTTATCATATCACACAACCCTATGACTAACCAGAGCAACAGTTTTCAGGCCATCGTCAAGCTTATGTGGTTAAGTATTGATCATAGATTTTGTGATGCATCCAGCCAGCACTGTTGACATGAGTTGGCCCTTCCACAGCTGTTGGTTCACTTAGCATGTTTGATCTGCTGCAGTGGCAGTCAGAAAGTGAGGTCCCTCATGGTTTGCTGATCGTGGCAGATCAGCTGTGTCACCCCTGTAGTTTTTTTTTATTTTTATGTTTTTTAATTTATTTTTTTAGTTTCATCTCTCGTTTCTTTTTGTCTTCCACCTGTCAAATACAACGTCTCAAAGCATAACTCGGTGCCAGCTGCATTTTTCATTTTCAAAGAGATTTTATTAATTCATATTCGAACCAGCGCCGAAGTCCTTTTTTTATATTTTCATAGCGTTAGTGAATGGGCTACCTTTACTGTCTGCCTGTATGTCTCCTGCCGTTGCGTCATTGTTTCACGTGCCACCAGCCTCAACAGTCGCACATGTGCATGAGTGATTAAGTCGAATGGGGCAGGTTTAGGCAAGCAAGTCGAGGCCTGCTACTTCTTAATATAAAAATTCTCAGTGTTGTAACAGTTTTTTTTAATCTTGATTCCGTGTCTAGAACTATGCCAAGTCTGGTCCTTGAATTTGAATTGACTGGGTCGGAAAGTCCTTGAAGTTGAGGTTTGAGAAGGTGTGGTAGCCCTGTGAACATATATTGTTTAGAAATGTTTCGGTTGTGTGAAATTGTAGTTTATGTTCTTACTACCAGAGTGTGGAAGAGGAAGCGGAACTGCTGATTAGTTACCTCAAGCAGGAGCAGACAGTACATACATGTCAAGGGACGGCTACCTGATGGTCATTGTATGTAGTCTTTACAGTGTGTTCTGCTTTTAACAGTACAGATGAAACAAAGCACTTGCACAGCCAGCACATTTCACCATCTTTTGAAGTTGTCTTCATGCGTCAGGCCACTGTCTCTGTCTGATTCGTCTCCCCTTTTCCTCCCTTTCCTCTGGCCTTGGAGAGGGGACGAGACGAAGTGTGTGTGTGTGTGTATGTGTGGGTCGGTCTTCTCCACTGACCCCAACCTGAAAAGAGGCATTGTTTGCTAGGCGCCATGCAGAATGAGAAGATGAGGCTAGCAGCTGGAGGAGCAAGGAGAAGGTGGTTGGATAACCTGTTTAAAATCCACATCCACCCTTAAAATGTTGTGTAAAGGGGATTATTAGTTGTAAGGTTGATGTGGCTCATTGTCAGTCCCTGCCCTTCATCCCATGTTTAAGGTAATCTATCCAGTCTCTTTAATGTGTGCTCTTCTGCTCTGTTTTGTCTAGGTTTTGTGGCAACAGCGGGCTAAAGCTCTCAAAAGCTTTGATAAAGACTTTAAAATGACCTCCTACAGTGTCCTACAGTACTACTAAAGTAGTAGTTTTTTGTAAGAGAAGAAGTTACAGTATTCAAAGCTAGATTATCCCCTTTTGTTGTGCAGTTCAGAAAAGAACCAGTGCTTGGCTTTATTTTCTGGCCAGACAGTCAAATTTACAACACATTAATGATTGGAAAACCAAGGCAATCTGACCAACATTTGACACTTGTTTAACTGGTGCACCAGCATATAACTTAGGTTCACTCCATAAAAAACAAACGTTTTTTAGTGTGATTTCTTCACATGTCATATATGTGATTGTAAATAGAAATAAGGGTGTAGATAAGTGTTTGTTTTTTCAATTTAAATTACAGCACATGAAACGGCATAGAGCGATAACCTCTGATGTTCAAAAAATAAAGTTAGATACAGCTGATGTTTAACATGCCTGACAAAGCCAAACCTTTAATTAATTGGGTTATTTTTAAAGCCAATAATTGTTATAAAGCAGACAATTAAAATCTGACCTGCTGAACATCAGGCACACTGTTGCTTGTGACCACTGAAAACGTTGAGTCGCCCTTTACAGATTTCTGGGCGTCGCACCCTGGAGCCGTTTGATATAATGCTGATTCGATATTACTTCAGACTGCGAGTCAACATTATTTATATCCAAATCATTTTAATTAAACTCTTGAGATGCAATATCTTGCTTTTCAAGGCGGTCCTCAGACACAAGAACATATAGACATATCATCAAAATTGAACGATTGCATGTACTGCATCACATCAGAATCATATATACTTTATAGATACACAACTTTGAAATTAAAAAGCTTGCCAGCAACACTCTCAAAGTGAACAAAGGAGATTTGTACAATTTTTTTTATTTTTATTTTTTAACTGAAGAGCCTGACAACGAAAAAGGGAGTGTCAGCTGTCATCATGATGACCCATTCTCTCAAGAAACTGTTCCCTTTCATGGATTAGCAAAAGGATGAATGCACATCGTGGTGCAACACTCACAGGCTTGCTTAACCAGGGCATGAGCCATTTGGTGTGGAGGAGCCTCTTTCATCCTCTACGATGTGAGTCAGTGATTCATCTGAGTCACTCCCCGGTGTTTGGCTTTTCAGTCAGTACCTCTGCCTCTCTTCATTTCTGGATTCACACACTATACCTTTATCCACTGTGTTTTTGCAATGACACAGATGTTTTCAACACTGACACAGTGCAATTCGTATCGGTGTCGGATCATTTTCATGTAATCGGACTGCCTCATCCGGTTTTATGTTCCTGTTATGTGGATTTCAACATTGAGCCTGGGCATAGGCTTCAACACCCTCATACAAGCAAACACTAAATTGTAGAGGTTGAATGATCCTGGAGTAAGCGGCATAATGTGTGTTTGTGATAGGATTTTCTTTTCTTTTGTTGCTTTAATTTGCATTTTAAAGCCGAGATACATGTGAATATGTGGCGAACAGTATCATGACTGGGCTATCCAGAGCTAATTCCCTGTTTCTGGCAGTGGCAGCACTGGCTGGTAGCTTAGACATAGCTTTAAACATAATGTAGGACTTAACAAAGAATGCTGTTTAGGTGTAGCATTGCCTGTTAGGCAAGAGACGGGGATTGAGCAGCAGTGCAAATAAAGAGCAAGGACATTCAGAACCTATACTGGTAACATATCTTGTTAGCCGAGGGGCAGGTCGGCTAATCATGAGGGTTCCAGACTGTCCTTTTTACAAAGTCCCCCCCCCCC
>CAEMYA010000120.1:1077566-1151218 GCA_903131615.1 Diplodus sargus
CTGATAATGGTTTACATTTACAATGAGCTATACTGCAGAAGAGGCAGTGTGTGTAGTTCTGTAGGAGTGGAGCATTATTGATGCCTGAGAGCAGAGAAGGGCAAATAAAGGACATTGTATGTATTTATAGTTGACCACCTGCAGCCTTCACACGTGTGAAGACCTTTGGTAAACAGAGCTGAGCTGCCCACAGTTAGGCCACATGTCAGTCCCAGCGGTGAGTCACAGACTGAGCCTCTGATCCAGGTTAAGTCACTGTTCAAGTGCACCAGCACTGGGGCACAATCTAATTGGTTACTTCAGCTATCTTCTGTTACCCTGGCTCAGTGTGATGCTCAGTCCTCGGCTGTGACACCACTTGAATTCATGCTCACGAAAACAGAGCTGAGCAAGGGGTCAGCCTGCCGGGCCCTGCTTGAAACACAACCCTCTGCCCGCTCTTACCATCAGTCTGAAGCTACCTTAACTGGAGTTTTTCTCTGCAGGAGTTGTCAAATTAACTCTCTCCGAGTACATGTTGTAATGATGGTGTGTTAAAACTATTTTGAGGTGGAATCGGTTGGATTCAAGCAGGAAAGCACGGTTTCAGTGTCACCCTGTGCTTTCCCTGCTCTTTACTTTGCATTTCTCTCTAAGAAGATTACTGACTGCTGCATTGAAACTGTTCCAGATCAACCATGTTCACCCTGTTCTGAAGTGTAATAGTGCAGTCTCAGTTTTCACTTTTTGAATTACTTTTTTCAAGTGTTCAGCAGAGGTTAGGTTCAGTTCCACTTTCTCAGTAGTTCGATGCCTCAAGGAGAAACTGAAAGAACGGGGAAACATTTTTAGATTTTTATCGAACATGGTTTCAAACATCGATAGATTAAAAGGTATTGTTTTGAAATTGGAAATGGGCCTTGACACACCAATATCTGGTCCGTCTGTGGACCTAGTTATCAGCCCTTTTTCGCAGCTGTTTATCCGATTAGGCAGGTAGAATAGGCATCAGATGCCATTGGTGAGAGGAATCACTCTGATGGTGTGTTGTTCAGCTGAGTTAATCCATACAGGAGAAGAGAAACGAAAAGTAAAGCATATTGAGTCTGATGCTGTTATATCGATGATTTCACCCATTTAGCGCAGTTTGCTACTTCATATGAGACTGTCTTCTAAAATAGCCACACGTAATCAGTAATAACAGAGTATTGTCAAAAAACTCTGCTTCATCATAACGGTTTGACCGTTTGGAATACATAGTACCGCTACCTGGTGGTATGGAGAGGTATTTGTGCATGACTGCATTGAAGGTTTGCAGAAATACCTACAGTAGTTCTTCTTTTATCGTAATGTACCTGTGGTTTCTCCTCGTCACATGTTGGAAACACAATTAGGAACACCATGCAGTGCACAGACAGTCCTAGTAGAAATAAGGTAGAGAAGAGAAGAGTTGATGCTGCTTTTTGTGAGGTTTGCAGTGTTTTTGAAGCCAGTGAGAAAATGCCTTGGGCTTATTCATAGCTTTGTCTAGTCTGGGCCAGTTTTTCCAGGTATACAGCAGTGTCAGATTATAAAACTGAATACATCAGACAGAAAAAATAGTGTTTCAGTCTACAAATAGGGTGTGGAGTGCAGTTAGTCGTCCTTTCTTGGTGCTTGTCTGAAAAGTACCTCATTGAGGTCCAAAAAAAGAATACATATTTATGAAGATGAATAATTGTTCTGGAAAATAAGTTTCATTAATAAAGATTCATTAAGTGTATGTAGGAAATTTGGGGCTCCTTGTTCTTGCACGTCATGATTTAATTACATGTCGATTTCATCAAACGTTCATGTTTCTCTTCTTTGTCTTCGACAGAAAATTTCAATACCACGGTCCGAAAATTCCAGTGAACTGCAAACGTTTACTTTCTACCTGTCAAATGTGGGCAGAGATAACCCGCAGGGCAGCTTCGACTGCATCCAGCAGTACATCACAAGGTGAAGGCAAACACTGCATCTCACTTTCCTTTCTCTTGTCAACTGGCAACTAATTCTTCTTTTTCAGGAAACACAAATGCACAAACTGTATTGACATATGTACATACATTCTTGGTGAGCATTTGAATTCATGACATTATTGTCTTTGAGCACATACGGTAACTGTCCAAAGACCATTCACACAGTGTTTCCAGGCAGACAGTCTGTTTTAATATCGTTCGGACATGAAGTCCATGAATGAGATGATTTGGCTCCAAGTAACGGCTGCTAAATTGAAGGCTGATCTGGTAAAAGATGTACATGCCACATTACTTTTCAGTAAATCACTTGAAGCAGTGATATAGGTAATTGGGACACATTGGTTTTTTTTAAATCCAATAAAAATCTGACTTTTCATCCATTTTCTTCCAGTATTTTTCCAACTATTATACAAAGACATTTTTGCAGAAGAGTGAATCTGTTGGATGAAAAACACAAACAGTTGATGCTTTTAGCCGTGCCTGTGTGTATGTTTATGATTTCAATTTAAATTAAAGGAGTTCAACATTATTTTAACTTTAGTATTTGCTGCACTTCATCCTGCTGCAAGTCTCGTCTGTTTGTTTTTTTGTTTGTTTGTTTGGTTTGGTTTGGGTTTTTTTTTTTTTTATAGCAGTTGCAATGACAGAAGACCTACTTATGATGTGGGTTCATGCCTTTTTAAAAAACTCATTTGGCTTGCTTTCTCCAGCTTAATATATGCAAAAAAACAACAAAAACACTGTTTGCTGAATCATATGAATAGCACCAGATGTCTGTGTTGAAAGGGGAAGGAAGTAGAGAAACAGAATCGGGAACAACAAGAACCTTCTGTTTCTCTGTCACGTTTCTGACTTTATTATTCTAGAAATATTTTTAACAAGTAGGTCAGGTGGAGTTCATCCACATCTCTGACTGGATCCTAATCAACCTCGAGTTCCAATCTAAAACCCAAATGACGAAGCTCAGCTTCCAGCGACTGCGCCAGCACCATCTCATTTTCTGCCAAATCCTCATCAAAGTGGAGAGGAATCAAAGAGAGCCGGAAAGTCAGGAAAGAATAGGATTTGATGCTGCAGTGAGTCGTGCTGTGGGAATCCACAGTTGGATGGAAATTGAAAAAATAATAGTTGTGCCCTCGGGGTGTTTAATGGATCTCATCTGGGGAGGAATGCACAGTGATGGGATGGGTTATTGCAACTAGTGAGAGGTTTAAGGTTAATGCTGAGAATTAACTTGAAGTGGTAGATTTATGTTGAGTATTTTAAGGTAGCATTGTCTAAAATATAATATGATATTGTTTTTTTTTCTGTCTATCCCTGTCTCCCTCTCTCACTGTCTCTTCTTTGTTTTGGCAGTGAAGGGAGCATTCAGCTGGATTGTTTGGGTGGGATCCAGGACAAGATTACAGTATGTGCCACAGACGACTCCTACCAGAAGGCCAGGGAAAGCATGGCCCAGGTTGAGGAGGAGACTCGTAGTAGGAGTGCCATTGTCATCAAGCCAGGGGGGAGATATGTAGGTGAGGAGACATGGCACAGACACGGGCAGACCACCCAGCATACACCAGTCAGTTATGATTTTTTTCAGTCACAGAGGCTTGTTTTGTAATAATTTTTGGTTGATGCAAAGGAAGTATTTCCATGTAAACACTGATACGGTGTTTGCAGAAATTCTTCCAGCCTCTTCATGCATTTTAACTTCAGTCATCCAAAAGGCTCATGTATTTGTGTAGCCATTCTTCACTGGTGAACGGGCTTCCATTGCACCAGGCAGGTTTTGTGGGTCTGGGGCTGAATGGCAGAAGGCCAACGTACAGCCAGCATGCCTCATCTGTAACCTGGACTTTATTGAATTCGACGGTGGTCGCTTCCTCATTGGCCAAACATATAATGTGCTGCATGCACAGTGATCCTCTTATTTCCCCCTAACCCAGTGAATGTAATTTAAAGGCACAGAGGCAGAAATGTCCCCAGGCATCAACTTTCTGACCTCTTGTTTCGGTCTCTGACCTAAACTATAAAAATCCATCGTGCTGTTGCACAGCAGGCACAGAAAATAAATGAATCTAGCCTATTCATTGTTCGGCAGTGAGTCAAAAACTGTTTAGTCCATGTGTGCTGTGGAGCCAAAGAGTGTTTTGTTCTTAGTAGGAGGCAACGCAGTATTCATCTGAATCACCTGAAAAAAGGTCTCAGTGGGAGAGGTGATAATAGCTGATGTTTGTTTAATGTAATGTGAGTTCGAATGGACGTGGCAGAGGTAAAGATCAGCTTATGATGCATCTTTTGTGACTCATCTGCAAGTTCGCAGCCATGATCACTCACTGAATTAAACACAAATGTTGACAGAGATAAATGCATATCTTTCAGAGATTATAGTCATTTTATGTTTTTAAGAATGTAAACAAGTGCTGGCTGGCTGCCAGAAAATCACTTGAGTCCTTTTCTGTCAGCATTTTTGTGTCAGTGGTAGGTTGTAGTGCTTACTTTAAATTTTCAACACAAGTAGGAACTGGACTGTGAGGTAAACTGTAGAAAGTATTCATTAGATTACATGCAAATTTTAGTCGTTAAGATAAACAAAATTTGTGTGTATCAGGTTAATCTCGTCTAATGTCATCCTCCTTCATTTCTGTAACTCCTCCACACCTCAGGTAAAAAGGTTCAGATCCGGAAACCGGCACCTGGCCTGTCAGACATCGCCCCCTCACGGAGGACGTCTCGGCCTGTCATCATCTCTAGCGGAACGCTAAAGAAGAGCACAGCCCAGCACAGGCCACTCCGCGAGCGCCTTATACACCTGTTGGCCCTCAAGCCTTACAAGAAGCCCGAGCTGATTCTGAGACTGCAGAAAGATGGCCTCCTACCATTAGACAAAGACTACCTGGATAGCCACCTGCAACAGGTTATACACACACACACCACGGGTCACTCACAGTGAAGCTGTCCCTTCCCCCCGCAGTTGGACTCACCAATGCCACTTTTCTTACTTCGTAGGTGGCGAACCTGAATGGGAAAGACAACACCTTCACATTAAAGGACTTTTTGTATAAGGAAGTACAGAAGGACTGGCCAGGCTACACAGAAGGAGACCAGCAGCTTCTCAAGAGAATCCTGTTCAGGTACGTCAGAGATCACTCTCACTTGAATCCCACGTGTTTCCCAAATCTGTTGGGGATTCTCACCAGGCTTGAATTTAGAACAGCTGGACAGTTTTTTCAAAATGTGGAAAACGTGTTGAGTGCCACATTTTGCAGTGAAGTGCATGGTCATTTACACATACTTTTAGATTGCTGTAATGTGCATATTTTGTTGTAGTCGTGCTTAAATTGTCCTCTAGATGGTTGGTTTTTATTTTTACCGAACACCGAGGATGTTATGAGCCAGTGCTGGAGTTCATTAGTTGTGTGGCACCCTGAGGTCTTTAAGCTTCTGAGCAACAATAGCTGATATTATACCAGTGGATTGCATTTCTACAGTAACAGTCTTCTCAAGTTACACTCCAAGCTGTTGTGGAGTGTGCATTTGTGACACTGCAGACTGCACCTTGTTTTCTCGTTTGTGTTGACTCTCTGGCAAGAGTGAAGCCACAGTGTGACAGCTTTGGTATGTAAGAGTCGCAGAGCTGCCGAGCATTGTGGAGAAGTTGCTTTCCATAAAGGAATGTTTGCATGCAGAATCTTGTCCTTTTAAATATCTTATGTGTATATAACTGATTACAGCATATAAAAGGGTGTACAAGTCTGTCCTGGATTGACTTCTATAAAGTTGAAACTATTAAAACTATGTACCCTTTTACCATTTGTTAGAATGGTTGGTGTGTCTTTAGAATCAAAATGTAACAATATATTCATTGCTCCCCTGAATTTATAAGTGTTGTATTGTTGATGGCAAGAGCTGCTGGCCTCCTTCCCAGTGGAAAAAATCTGGTTTCTCAGGATCTGGGACACTAAGGAAAAGCAAACTCCCAGCTGGCTATAAATAGAACAGGCAGCAATCCTCAGTCCTCAGTTTGTGTTTACGTAGTGAACTCAAGAATAGCTCCTATTCATGATAAGCTTAGTTTTACCTGTGGTGCAACTCTAAAAGGCACAGGAATGTTAACACTGAGTGACCAGAAGAATGGAAGCATGCATATGGTATAATGCAATAAAACCTCTGCCTTTTCAGCCTTGCATACCTGAAATGTCTTGCTTTTTCTGTTACTGATAGCTTCATGGTATGTTTTTATGTTGTATTCGCTTTAAAAAGGCATTTCTGGTATTTTTTGCATCTAATCGTCACATACGAAGAACAAAAAAAGAACAAAACAAACTGCAGCCTCTTTTTATGGAAGCCCATTTCTGCCATTTAAATAAAAAGGGGAAGTTATGAGATACAAAGTTTAGATTATTAGATAGAAAAGTCAAACTTATTAGATAAGAAGTCAAAATAATAAAATACAAATTTGTGAGAAGTCATAACAAGATTAAATACTTGTATAATCTTATGATTAAGACGTACCATGGGAATACTTTAAATATCGAGACTAACTTTTCATCTTGATTTTTTTGTCTTACTGGACTTCTGTACGCCATCTGGCTCAATCTCATTAAAAGTTTCACAAAGTTAGTTATTGTGTATATAGAGGCGTACGTCCTTGTTCCTTATTTGTGTGTGTCTCTTGATACTGTACTTTGAGTTCTGTGTGTGAGTTTATCAGCTGACTAACAACCACAGCCTCCCGCCTCCTCCAGAGTCTTGAGCCAGTGCAGTCAGTCACGCAGGAGTAGCACAGCGACATGATTGGAACGCACATGATGCAACAGTGTTCTAGCGCATGCTGATCCATGTTTGAGGTGGCACCGGTCCAAGGTTCAGCCATATCGGCCGGCCTGCTGTCTCACTCGTTGCTCTGACTGTCCCCGCCACAGTTGCACACACATTGAACCAGGGTGGGGCATCAACAGGACTTGGTGTACCCAACTGCCCCATTCTGATAATGTCAAGCAGTGTTTATCTTTGTTGGATGGCTGTTTATTGGCACAGCCCTTTTGTTTTGACACTTCCCTGTGTGGCAGAATAATCTGCTGCATAATGAGGTCAGAGTTTAGTGCATCATAATCATATCTGGATGTGTGTTCACACTTCAGCACTAAGATGGTTCTCAGCTGACATGATCACAAGTAGACAATACACACAGTTGCCAAAGCCTCTTGTGTAGGTGGTGAGGGCTAGAGTGGTGTGAAAACGAATGCAGTGCATCCCAGATTCCATTGAATGGCCGTGCAAGCAACTTTTGTGAAGTGCATATTGTCTGATTGAATCCCCCTAACAACATCTATCCCCACCATGAGCTGCAGCAACATATTTTTTACCTCTCGCTTCCTCTCTGAGAAAGTGGCATCATACTCTACAGTGACAGTCATCTTGAACTAGCCGCCAAGTGCTCAAGTATTAAATATATGCGCAGCAAATTAAGTAATTGCAATTTATTAAATCTGTTTTTGAGTTTTCATTGTCCATTTTGGGAATTAAGTGTGGTTATGATAAAATGCTGCTTTGTCAAGTGGGTCCTCCTTTGGTCTGTTGTCATAGCTACCCTCTCAGCTTCACAAAGAAACTTGGTGAGTTTATAGTGTTCCTGTAATGCTAATATGCAGTTCACACTTTAGATCCTGCATACATGATCAACATTACTGTGTTTGTGTTTGTTGCACGTTTGTGTTGACTCTTTTAGGAAACAGAACAGCCCTGCTCCTCCACTGGAGAGCCCGCCTAAAGAGCTGGCCGGCAGTTCGCCATCTCAGGTGAATTGCCTGTTCCCTCCTCTATTTGCTTATCACTGCTGCACACAAGTCTGTCCCCGAGCTGCCACCCTGCTTTCACTTTTGTGTTTGAGATCTCATGAGAAATCTTAAAGATAAACAGCACACACACAAAAAAAAAAGAAGTAATTTCTGACCTTTTTGATAAAGTACCTGTGTGAACACCTGTTCTTTTATTTTTTTCCCCCAACAATGCGGTTAATTCATCCTTTTATTTCTAGGCTGAATTTTAGACTGTCAGACTGCCTGATGTTAATTAAGTAGAGTGTAAATACACTCTGCATAGTTAATCTTTAACCAAGCACGTTTGCCATCAGCTGTTCAGGCTGATCCAGTAGAAATGGTCGGAGATTTAGTTTACCAAATACCGCAGCCTGCTAACTGGGTCGTCCCTGCAGTCTGGTGGTTTCTGCCATTTCCCAGGGAGCGTTTTTTTTTTCTCTAAATTATGTGGCTCCATCCATACTGATTTGTGTTTCCTCTTGGTCTACATTTACAGTACATTTTTACTGAACTGATTCCAGCCTACCATTTGTACTTACTCGAGGCTTTTATGAGCTCTTTAACAAATGTATATTTTTTGCATGAGTACTAAAGCATTGTTTTTAAACCAGATATCCCCCATGGTACACTGAATTTTACTCAGTGTTCTTCATCCTCATTGGTTAATTAACTTGATAATATTACTCATCCTGCAGCTCTTTTAGGTCAGTTTAGACTTTCCAGTTTACCAATTGTTTACACTTCCATAAGGTAGAGGGAGGAGAAGCTGCTCCACAATATTAATAGCTCCTTCCTCTCAGATTCTTCTCACCTCAGACACCTACTGTATGCCCCTTCCTTTCCGCTCCCTCCCTCAGCAAACACAAACACACAAGCAAACATTACCCCAGGCTCTTTTTTAGATTCATTGGTATGAAAAGTGCACCACAGCAGGGAAAGCTGTGTGTTAACCTCACATAGGTGAGGGATGGATTGGGGAAGTCTGCAAGAAATCTG
Organism: Diplodus sargus; assembly: GCA_903131615.1. Classification (NCBI taxonomy): domain Eukaryota; kingdom Metazoa; phylum Chordata; class Actinopteri; order Spariformes; family Sparidae; genus Diplodus; species Diplodus sargus. Next base: position 1,086,352 of record CAEMYA010000120.1, read on the forward strand.
ATAACTTGCGTCTCAGCCAGCAGCTGCTGTCCTAAAGTTTTCCATTCACACCTGAATATTGAAACAAAAGCAAACATTTTCTGTCTTCATCATGGTAGAAAGAAAAATATCTTCCAAGTTTTCAGTTTTCCTCATGCTCACTGTGAGGTGAATTTAATTCCTATTGAACCCCATCTCAGGTTCTTCTACTAAAACTCCTATTTCTCTGCCAGAAACGGCCTGCCGCTGACTTCATCGACCCCCTTGCAAACAAAAAGCCCAGAATATCACACCTTGCCAGCAAGGCTGCAACAGCCCCTGTCAATGGCAAGCTCAGCTCCTCCAACGGGAGAGGAGAGGCAGGTGGAGCGCAAGGAGGAGTGGCAGTTTCTATGTCAGAAAGTGGCACGACATCCAGCTCCCAGCCGCTCCCTGTGCTGGACATCCCTCGCCCTTTCGAAGCACTGTCGGATGTCAGCAATGACTCCAGCCACAACGGGAGAGACTGTGACTCTCAGGAAACCGCAGTGTCCGAGAGGCTCAGCCAACCTCCTTCGCTTTTCTCAGCCTCAACTGTGCTCACCACGCCCAGCATTGGCACATCATCTCCAGGACACACGGCCCTGGAGGGCCCCAGGGACAAGAGTCCTTCATCCTGCAACAACAAGTCCAGGAAGAAGTCTAAAAAGCATAAAGACAAGGAGAAGAGCAAAGACAGGGAGAGGGTGAAAGACAGGGTGAAGGAGAAGGTGAAGGAGAGGAAGGGTCCTGAGGAGTGTGTGCCTGAGCCAAACAGAGCCTGTGAGATGAGCCCAGGAAACCTCAAAAGCAACAGTATTCCACACAAAAGCACAGGTGAGAGCAACACACATGCCCACATCATCTTTTTCTACTGCGCACAATATCTTCAATCTCCTGAATCCTATGAGATTTCTGAATAAAAGTAGTACTTCATGTGGATGGACACCAGTTAGTCATCGCTATGAGTAGTTGCTGCATCATGTGACCAGCCAGTGACTCACTGATTGAACGGAGACCCCTGCTGTTCAACTTTATGCCTCCAATAACCACAAATACACACCTCTGAATCCAACTGACAGATGGCATCTTTAGAGGATTACACATGAAAGAGATGAATGATGTTAATGATAACAACATATAATGATGTTCTTCCTGTGATTGTGATCTTGTTTCAGATCTGAATGGGATGTGCAACAGTACCAGTATTCCTTCATCATCACCTGAGGTTGCAGAGTATTTATTGTGAGTATTTAACCATTTTAGGTCTCGATACTTTGTGCAGTCATGCTGCTCGCCAAGAGGTGTTGAATCCTATTTACATTCACACTGTGAGGGGGGATTTTTGGCTGAAAGGGGAGCACAGACAGAAAGATGTGAGGTAAAAGGGGCAGGTGCATACTGGTGTTTTAAAAACAACAGGTTAGTTATCATAATTTGGCCCACTTACCAACATGATCAATGATTGCAGCAGCAGTGCACATTCTGACGCAGTCTCCTAGAGGAAATGTAGGCGATTTGAATCAGTGCAGCAATCAGGCTTTTCGGGCTTTAGAGTTATAACTCGTATCTAAACACACAAACATGTTTCTAGATTTGGTGTGAAGCTTTCTGAGGATATCGTTATATCTGATGTCCATTGCACATAAAAATTCAAATCTGGGTAGAAATCATGTAATTTTGCCTGAGAATCATGACGTCTTTAGTTTGAAAAAAAAACAAGCACATTTAATCTAGTGATGGTTTCCTTTTTATGAAAGAAATAAAGGTAAATGGGGCTTGAGTTGTAGGCAGGAGCAGTTGACACAGGTTGGGTTATTGAATCTTTTGGTTGTCTTGATTTTGTCTTAGCAGTGTTAGACTGTAGAAACCCATTGAATTAATCAATTTAATTGGTCTGTCTTGAGCCCTGTCCACATGTACACAGGGTTTTCTTTTTCATATATTCTAGATCACTGAAAATTAACTTTTTGGAAAACAGCTTCCAGGGTGAAGATATTCAGACGTGTTTACGTCAGGACAGGCAGAAACATAGATTTCTGGAAGTGATGATGCAGATATACATGTTCACTTCCTAATCTAGTCTTATCAGTATTGTGCATTAACGGAATGGATGCTGTATTGTCTCTAATTACGAAGACTCAAACAAACAGTGAAAATAAAATGATGGAAAAGAGAGACAAAAACGGCTGCTGACAGTGTTGTAATAAAAATAGCATAATCCAGGAGGATTCTGTGAATAGCAGTCACGTTTCCCTGCCGCATAATTTTTTTTTCCCTGTAAAATGAAGTAAAAGTAAAAATCATAGCAAAGTAGCAAAGTATTTTTCGTTACCAAGCAACCAGCCACATATTTAAGCCCCTGCTTCCTGTTTAAACCAGCACACGCATCCCCAGTGTCCATGTAATTAGCATTTTCAGGTGTATTAGTAGGATGGAGATTATTTCTGAAATGATGCTAAAGCGCACATCTGAACTGATCATTTTTGCTTTTGTCTGCATACTGTGTGACTTTCTCTTAAAATCTCTCACCAAGATTTTCTCTCCTTTCTCTCCTAGGAAGTACACGGTGATCGGTTCTCCGGAGCAGCGCCAGAGGTATAAAAACGATTTCAACGCCGAGTACAGTGAGTACCGGGATCTGCACGCTCGGATAGAGGGCATCACCCGGCAGTTCACTGTGCTTGACAATGAGCTCAAACAGCTCCAGCAAGGCACAGAAAAGTACAAGGTAGATTCAGTAAGGGATGCATACAAATCTACTCTTTGAGTAAAAAATGCTCTATTTTATTTTTCAGGGTTTTTTAAATCTCTTTTGTGTCTTCCTCTCTTCTTAGACAATCCACAATCAGATACTTCAAGAGTATCATAAAATAAAAAAGGTAAGTTTAAGTCCCATGACTACAGATTTGATAACATGAAGTATCTGAGAACAACATCAGATTGTGACTATCTGCTTTTTCCTATCCCTTGCAGACTAATCCGAACTATAGTCAAGAGAAGAACCGCTGTGAATATCTACACAACAAACTGGCACATATAAAGAGACTTATTGCCGAGTACGATCAACAGCAACTTTAGAAGTAGTTATTAGACATTGTTTCCCTGTTATCTCTGGAAACCAAGCAGATAATGGAAAACTGGATTCCGCTTGTGCTAAGAAATATTCCCATGAAAGATGCCATGAAGGGAGTATTTCCCTCATCGGAGCCAAAGGCTCTAGTGAGGACTGAAGCAGGACACACTTTGTTTTATTTCGTTTTTTTTGTTTTTTTTCTTTTTAGAAGATGGGGGTTGTGCCTGGTGTGGCCATGTCCATCTGTGTACTTAAAATGCATCCAGAGGAAAAGGTTCTATGTGGCTTTAGTGTTCTCAACAGCCCACCCTGCTTATGGTGCACAGAGGTCTGAAAGAGTCGCTTTCTCGGGTAGAATCCGAATGATCTTTCCTGCTTTAGTAACTGGAGAGAAGGGGGGACACTAAGGTGCAGATTGTACGCCAAATGCAACTAATTTGTTTAAGACTAAAGAAAAAACTTAAGTGAATTTCCCCATATATCGAAACGAATGGTTGTGACGTTGAATTTATCTCTTTATTTATTTTTGACACTTAACTGGGAGGACTGAGTATGTTTTACACTCCTCGATATCAGTACTTAAAAGCTGTCTCTCTTATTTTCTGTCCTTGCATCTTGAATGTCAGCCAGTATTTTTATTCAGAAGCTGCCTTGCCCATCTAATTGTAAATCTGTTGGCGTTAATTATTTCTTTTCTCTTTTAAAGAGACGCAGATATTACTGTTGATGAAATCAAAACAATGCCTCTACATGCACAGAGTCAGACGCAGGTTTGTGCGCTTGGCTTTTTCTTTTCTAAAATCACGTGCAGATGTCTTAACGCTGGGGGCGTTCACGGAAGTTTGCAGTCGCTCTCGAGCTGTAGATTTTCAACAGCACGGCCTCCTCGCTCAGTCGTGACAAGCTGCCGTGCTTGTTTATCGGTCACAGCAGTGGTCCTTAGTTATGGTTCATCATATCGTATCAATGAAAAGCTAGATTTAGCTCTTAATTGGTTGTCTTTTCAGTTCAGCTCATGACGGCTTTTGTAGCAATAGAATGATTCAAGGTTTATCTGAAGAGTCCTTCGCCAGTTGTACTCTTCATAATGCTTCAGAAGATCCTGGAATTGTAAGATGATGCAGACAGGGAGTGCAGATCTACAGGCTTTTTTTTCTTTTTTCATCAAAATGTTCAAGAATTAGGTTTGAGCCACAGATCTGATATCTCTTAAGTTACGATCACCGTCACCTTTTTAGTTGTGTTAAAATAGTGTTTACAACGTCTTTAAAAAGATCAAATTCATGGTTTCGTCTGCTCATCGACCCACATTGGTAGTCCATCGAGACGACTGTTAAGATGAAGCCATCCTCGATCATCCTCCTGGTGGAGGCCTCACCTGCGACCAGTTTTTGCCTTTTTCAAATGTGATGTCAGATATTCACACGAGGTTGACCCTGAAATCTATTTTCTGGCTCAGCGCTCCTCTCTGAGAAGCATCGCGTCAAGACTCGACCGATCCGATTTAGAAACGCTGTATCAGAACTCAGCCCAATGCACGAGCGAGTCGAGTTAAGTCAGCGGATGCATTTCTTATATTGATCTTTTTATGTGAATATGAAAAATCAGCACTTTTTTCTCCTGATCTTGCTGTTACCTGGGGGTTTTGTCCAGATGACTTTTCTCTTTGTCCATCAGAGTGCATGCTTTATGAATGTGTTACAATGAACAGTCTTTGTATCTTTACTTGAAGGAAAAAAAAACAAAAAACAAAACTGCCCAATGATCTCAAAACCCAAGCAAAGTCCGAGTCCGACAGAATCAGTAGGTAATCAGTTCGACATGGCTCTGACCAGCATGTATACCAAAGTGCTAACCGAGTGGGATGACAGGAAAGGCTCTACCAAATGTTGGCAAAGGAACCTGTCTCAGTATTCTCTACTTCCTGTTGTTATTATTATGTCTTTTGTCATAATTTATCATGCAGTTGAAGCTTTTCTCAGTGTTTCGGTGTGTCGGAGGAGGCTCCTTTGCTCCAGATGGGATTTTGCATGAATGGGCTCAATTGTTTCAATGTAATAGCAGGTTTCAGATAAATCACTATCCTAATGCAAACACTACATCAAGGCCATCGCTCCCAGGTTCATCGCAGTGATACTAAGACTGGTTCTGGGACTTGATGGTGTCTGGCCGAGGGAACGTAAAGTGTGTCAAGGTGAATGTCTTTTTACCAGAATCGACACTCGGCATCGCCCAGTATTGCTACCATTAACAAGAAAGACACTTTTCACTGTTCATTCTTACTGTATCTTGTTTTCTCAAAGCATTCTGATTACTGTATTACACTTCTATAACGGTCAAAATCCATTGTGAATGAGTTCATAAGTAAACACATGTTTGCTCTGATAGAGATCAAAGTGTGTGTGAAAGTAACGATATGCCAGCACAGGAGTACCGTTGTATGAGTTGATTGTGCCAAAATGACCTGTTGTATAGGGTTTTTTTTTTTTTTTTTCTTTTCTCTGAGTATATACATGCTGCTGTATAAGCAAAGAGGGCTTTGGACAAGAGTCATATGAAATGTTGGCGCTAAAACCCAAAGCACGCTTTTTGAAAACCATAAGGGACTGGGACTGAAATTGATCTTTGTTTCAATAAAATTCTTTAAAATCCTTATTTGTGAAATTCTGAACCAGTTGTCACCGTCTGTCATTGTAATGAAATTGGTTTGTAGGAGTTGGTGATGCATATAAGGCGATGAGATTTTAAAGATGCCATATGTAAGATATATTTACCACACTAAGACGAGCTTAATTGCCTTGTTAACTCCCTGAACTCGTAGAATACATTTAATTCCATCCTGACAGAAAAAAAATCAATTTCTTACATATTGCACATTTTTAATACTATATTGTAATAACATGCTCATGATTTTACAAACCTTTTTTTTTTTTTCTCTTTTTATAGGAACACATCTTGATATTTTGGCTTTAAATTGAAAAAAACCACAACTTTTTCCTCTCACCCTAGAAACAGGATGCTGGAAGTCCTGAGAGCGTTTGTCAATTTTTTATCGACATTTGTTTACAATTTCTCTGGCCTGTAGTGAAGAGAATGTCCTGTAGATGGCAGCAGTTTCCTACTGCTCGTTTCTAAATTCACATAGCAATGGCACACCTTGTTTTTGTTTAATAGAAAGCAACACGTTCAGCAGAAACATTTGGCTCCCTCTGGTCTAACCAGCTTTTCAAGTTTCTCCTGACATGCATGGTCAGTGACACACTCAGGGAGAGTGGTAAAGGTTGGTCCAACCCCCTCATTTTGTTTTCAGTTTGTGCTTTCTGTAGTATTCTGTGTGTACTGTGTCTAATCAGCATCCTCTTACAATCCATGATTGTGTGTTGTTTACTGCCAAATCTGTCTAAAAAAAAAAAATTTTTTAAAACCCTCGGCATGACAGCGTGTCCAGGAGATGCTCCGCCGAGGCGACAGAGAGGACGGGGCTCTCTGTAATCTGACACACTGTGAAAGATCCCAGAAATCTACATAGCGACTGTGTTCCAGTTGGCCGGGCTGAGCTGTGCCGGAGCCTCGCTATGCTGCCACTGGCTCTCATCCCAAAGTTGGCCTCAGCGCTGCTCAGGGAGCTGGAGGGGGGCCCGGTCAGCGAGTTCACTGTGGCAGGCTGCCATCTCTTCCCCCTTCTCAACGTACAGCAGCGTATACACTGGCATGTTTACACACTCGGCAAAGAGAGATCTCCTCCGCCTTCATGTTTTAAAAGGTTTAATAGTCAGAAAGGAGTTTGATCTGCCTGCGATTTCTGCTCTGGAAATTCAGAGAGGGGTCCGCTTCTATTTAGATTCTCTGCTAACAGTGGTGTCGGTGCTTTAATGTGAGAATGTAGGTCATGGTTGAAATAAAGGTCAGTCAATTATTTGATATAATTGCCATGTGTATTGAGCTGGAGGATGATTCGTAATAGCTTCACATCCAACCACAGGAAATGGCTCATACAGGCTTCATACATGTAGGTTAGGAGAAAACCATTCTCCTGGCACCTGGATTATGGGCAGCTTGACAACCTGGGACGAGAACATGAAAGACCAAAGTGCAAGGACACAGTTTTGTCGAGAGAAAAAAAAAAAAAACAGCCCTTACATGGTCACATATTAAAAAAAGAGTCAAGTGAGTGTGAGCAATGTCTCTCCAGTGTGACTCTATTATAGATATATAATCTGTTATAACTCAAGGTTCATCTGACTTCAGACTAAATCAACCAACACAGTATAATAGAAAAGGATTGCGCTCATCACTCTGCCGTCTCTGAGTTTTATTAATGTTGTGTTCGTGGTGTAGAGGAGCGAGCACACTTGTGTCCACAGACCAGCGCTGGAAGCTCAGAGCAATAACCAGGTCTGCCGATTTACTGCCAAAGCCGGCCAGTAATCTCGATGATAAACATTTGTTTTTCATCTTGATCACCTCTCTCTATATTTCTGCAGTGCTGGTGTCTTCTCCCCTGTAATGGACCCTGCGTCTCTGTGTGGGACAGGGAGCTTCATGTTATGACTTTCAGCGACACTTTTCACAGGAGGAGGATTGTTTCGCTACACTGATGATCTTATTGCTCACGCCACATCCTGGTCTCATTATAAATCCCCAATCAAAGACACACAAGGTCCAGATTAAGCCAAAAAATATATATATGTTGTGAGCTATTTGAGCACAGATGGTGTAGTAAGTCAGGTGGTTTCAGTACTTGTTATACAGTTCAGTAGAGTGGTATGAATTTTTAATTTGATTTCACAGTTGATGAAGTTTTTCAACTATAATCTCAGGCCACATTCAGGCCGCACATGACTAAACCTTCTTATAAATAATACTGTACAACTACTCAGTCACTCACATTTTCTGTTAATGAGCTTTCGACATTTCATTTCGTAGTGTCACCTATCCACTCATTCTTGCATTCAAATTTGTGTTCTCCCAACAACTATGAATTTTACTATTCTTTATACATTAAAACCTGCAACAGATACGTCTGACTTGTCTTTTGGTGCAGGAAATTGTTATGCAACAAACTTCTGCGGTACAAGTCTACCATTGCACAAGTGTTGCGATGCATTACAGAAATAACGCTGGAAGTTGAAATGTAAATCTGGCCGAGTTTGGAAGCAGAACTACATCACGCAAAGAAGCCGATAGCTCAAACTGCCTGAGAATGCGTGCGTGCTTTACGTGAATGGCAAGAGTGGCGTGTGTGTTTGTCTTTGTGTGCACCTATCAAAGGTCACCTAGATGTGTTAACCCGTGTAGATGCTGGTTAAGCATTCAATGCTTTGCTCTCAATCCTCCATCAATCATTTTATGTTCCAAAGCAATGCAGCTCACCTGTGCGAAACTTATACAATTTCTTCTTTAATCGTTCTAATGTTTCCACTTTACATTCCAGCTTTTCCTGCAATGCAGTTCCGCTCTCAGCTTCTGTGAGTAAGAATGTTCAGCTTCCAAATCTTCCAGTTTAAACATTTCAGTCATGAATTGCAATAAATTCCAGCTTTCCGGTTTTTCCAACAATTTATTTCAGCTGTCAGCATTCACATCCACTTTCAGCAGACATACGTGCAGTCTCAGTTCAGTATTTATTGATATCTTCCTCTGACAGTAAATGAGAAGAAAGAAACATCAAGAAAAAAAAAACATTGTAAAGACTTTCTAAAGTCCTAATTCATATCTGAAAAAACTCCACACAGCCCCAAAATAATTTGCTGTGGGCCACTCTGCAGCCCATCTACTGAACCTTTCTCCCAGCTGATATTTTTACTTGTCACACACAAGTGTAATCAATATTAATAGGTGTGTGCATTCCATATTTGCACGCCAGTTCTAGGACCAAGGTGTTGTGCTTACTGACTCACTGGCACACACTGCTGTCTTCAACAGGACTACAGGGCTGCGATGAAAAGAGATGTGTTTGGGGGGATTTACTGAAAACACAATTAATGATTAAGTCCTTTCTCCAGATGTTTGGAGGAGCACTGTGTAGTTTTGGAAAGAAATTTTAACAAACACTTTTGAATGATCTTAAGCCTAAACACACAAATAAACAAACACTTCGACTTCTTGTCTGAAATAAACCGAACAAACAAACTGACCTTAAAGAACAACACATTTCTTACTGTTTTACTTTGTTTATATTTGGCGGACCCTGCCACCTTTCTAGCTTTAAACGGTGTTCTGCCAGCTTTATTTTACTCTGATAACGGCTCGTTTAGTCATTTATGCACACAATATTAATCATTACCTCAGTAATATTTAAAAATATTAAAATTCTGAGTGGCCAGTGATTAGCGCTGAGGCAATGTTGCCTCTCAGGTTTTGGGTTCGAGACCCAGCTGGAGTGTGTGCAGAGCTTGCGGTTGTTCTCTCTGTGTACTCCGGCTTCCCCCCCACAGTCCAAAGACATGCAAGCTAAGGTAATCGTGAACACTAACAAACACCCGGCAACGTGATTATGCCCGTGAAAGGATAAAATGGGATGACGAGATGAAAATTCTGAGTTTGAATTTCCTATCCAAAACCACATAGTGTCCCTTTAAGAGGCAGACGAACAGGGAGATCTCCGAGCTGATGTAAACAGATGTGCTCCATTTTCTGATTATGTGTGTTGCACTTAATGAACTCTCTGCTGTAGCATGCAGCTTATTCAGCCAGAAGCTGATAATATAATATTACGAGCAACTGAGCCAGATATATAATGTATAAGTACATTGGCAATGTCTGAAAATGTGTTTGCAGTGTCCTAATTGTGTGCCAAAAAAAACCTGTCAGTGGAAGCCAACGACTTGTTTGATTCGATTATGGACAAAATCAGATGCAGTGCTTAATAAAGCTTAATAAACTTCTTAATACATTTCAACCAGTCACATAAAGTGTATTAATAGGCTACTAAACCAAACATTTATTGAAGGCTGGTTAGTCTGAGTGATTGTTTTGATTGGGGAATTTTTCAGGGATCATAGTATCACCCTGGCTTAAAATAGAAGTTCTACTGTTACGGTCCAACTCCACTCGCTCCGGAAAACAGTCGTGATGTAAACCATGCGCTCACTCTCACGCGCTGTGGGACGGTTGCACGCTCGTGCTCGGTGTTGCTGGCCCACGCGCTGAGATCACGGTCCCGTTGGTGACGTCTGTGTCCCCTCTGGTACCAGTGGCCCCCTGCCATATATATTCATGCCGGGCAAGATGGCGGCGATACGGACGAGGTGTTATTGCCAGTGGACATAAACAGGCATTTTATTCAAAATATAAACCCGAGGCAGATACATTCATACACTCGGCCGTACAGTGTGTGTGTTTACCTCGCAACGAGCATCGACGTATTTTTTATTCCGCGCGTTTCAACGTTTTTTTCTCACAAAATGTTCACGTTGTAGCTCGCTCGCTAACCGACCAGCTGGCTAACAGAGAGCAGTTACTAGCTAGCTAGCTATCTATAACAGCCAAGCCGCCGTGAAGTGTAGAATGGGAGAAAAGCTGGAGCTCAAGCTCAAATCGCCGGTTGGAGCAGAACCTGCAGGCTATCCGTGGCCATTACCAGTATACGTAAGTGTTACGCCTCAAAACCCAGCGGGTGCAGATATAGATTTTGTATCTGATTTTGTCTTTGTTAGCTAGCTCTTTGCTAACGTTGGCTAGCATGCAGGAGCCATGGCACGCTCGTCCTGAGAGTCAGGTCATACTGGTCGGGACGGTGACAGACATGGTGTAACAGCTAACAACGAAGACTGATCTGTATATCTATCATGTATTATACCATTAATGATTCCAGGAACACAGTAACATAGTCACGACGGTACATCTCACAGGGGTAACGTTAACGTCAGTAAGCAGCGACAACTGTAGAAGTTAACCCCGATATTGACAGTCATAACAAGGTGTTTTGAAATCGGAGCCCCCCTCCACATCCAGGATCATGTCAGTCTCACTGTAACTTAGTTTTTGTCCAAACTGTCTCGATTATCACCATTCATGGTCTCACAGAAACACATTTAAGTGGAACAAAGTCGTTCAGAAGTGGGCTATATCGGTTTCTCTGCGTTTTGATCCACCACATGATAGAGGTGGATAATCACACAGGGTACATAGCGATGTAGAGATTATTTACAAAGTGTGTGTGTGTATGTGTGTGTGTGAACTTCGTTTGGTCTGTGTTTTCTCGATACATTCCTCGAGTGCTGTCTGTGTTCTGTTATCTCATGACGTCCCTATGATTGAGACCAGCTGGTTGTGTTTGGTAGTCTGAACTCTATGCATCCATTTTGATCCCTGATCCGTCCGTTCATAAGAGAGAAATAGCCACGCTTGCTTGCCCAGAAATGGACTTCATTTCCCTTAGTTCTATTTCCATGTAGCATGCTGTCAACACGTCAGTGGGTGATTGCAGTTGACTCATTGGAGACAGAGAAACGGAAAAGGAAGTGGTTGCAAGTTTTGTGGTATTTTTTCAGTGTTGTATACAGTTAACTTAAACTCTGTCTCTCATTTATAGTAATTGCGGTGAGACAGAGAGTGCTGACTGAAAAAAAAGCCAATTTCTCAGAATGTCTGTGGGGTCGTTTGGTACATCTTTCCACCCACACTACACCTAATCTGACAGTTGGGTAATTTCAGTGTTCATCCCGTCATCACAATATGATCTGACTGAGTTTCAAGTCTCTTAGTCAGAGTTACTTGGTGATGTAATCAGCCGCTCCTTTCTGCTTTGGCTGACAAAGTTGACCCTCCCTTTGCACCCGGCCAGAGTCTGATAATACTCTCACAGTTCCTCCACCCTGCTGGATTTATTGCCCTGTCGATTTCCTTATGTCACAGTCCGAGAGGATAAAAACAAGAACAAGCATGTCATTTATTTATACTCTTGATGTGAATATACTGTTGACCTGCATGCTTAGCTATTTATAATGGGGATAGCTGTCGTACATTGAATTAGAAACAGCTGATGGTCCCGCATGTGGAGTTCTGCAATATGGAGCTTATTCATGTGGCGCTCTCCTCCTGTTTTCAATGGGGAAAAGACAGTCTTTCTCGTCTCTCCTCCTCTCATGTCCATATGGTCAACCCAACAGGGAGGAAGATAGAAGAGGCTGCTTGTATTCAGCAATGTTATATTAATAGAATTCAAAAGCTCATGCCAGTATCTGTGCTCCAGTGTTTATTTTTTCCAGTTACATTTATAATGAGTTTTTACCCTTGTTGAACTGCTTGCTGGAAGCAGCAGATCCCACTCCATGTCGATTCATTCTTCACTCCCACTGAGCATTAAAGATTGGCTATCTCACCCACAGAGCATGAACACAGTACTGTCTGTGTTTTGAAACACACACAACATGGCTGTTGCTGTATAAGGCGTGTTACTGTAATCCCACAACCAGAATGAAGCCCATAAAAATACTTTCTTTCTTTCTTTCTTTCTTTCTTTCTTTCTTTTCGTTCTTTCTTTCTTTCTTTCTTTCTTTTCGTTCTTTCTTTCACTTGCTCTGTGTTCCTCCCGTCTCTCATTAAATCCCCACATCTGTGCATCTATAAATTCTTCCATATGAAGAGCACCTCTGGTGGGGTGCAGCTCTTTGTCCATCTGGTTGTGGGTGTGCACACTTATCCAGGCCTGCATAGCATTTAAGAGACGTGTTGCTGTAAGTACTGCTGAGTGTCTTTGGTTTGGTGTTCACCTGTACACTTTACCTGTTATTTACAGCACTTAAATTATTTTCAGAAAAAATCAGTGGTGTCTAGGCATTATTATTACGATTCATGTGTAGCTGCAGCACTGACATGAAAACAAACAAACAAAAAGCCACAGTCATATTTGTAGTTTGCTTATGACACTAACTTTAATGCACAGTGTTTGCTGCTTGGTGGACAGAAAAGATAAGCTAGTAATATCTGTCTGCATCAGAGGCTGATGGTCTGGTCGTTAGTTTGCCACCAAGCAAATTAGTTGGCAAGCAAAAGTGAGGAAATTGACACGCCTGCCTTAGTCATTTGTTCTCGTGGGCTGCCGAGGTATACGTAGTGGAGCGGGGTGTAGCGTAAAACCCCTTAACCCACGATGCGTCATGCTGATGTTAGGAGAGATTGACTGAAGAGGTGTTGTAAAGAGGAGGAGTTGTACATGCGTCAGTATACCCACAGTGGGGGAAGAGGAGGGTCTCCTGTTCTTTTTGTCTGACTCGCTTTCAGACAGTGTTTATTTTTAGCAGCAGTTCTGTGCTGGTGTTGCTGTGTGCCGTCTTTGTGTGAGCAGGTGACCTCCCCCCTTTCGCTGTCTCATTCGCTCACTCAGACAGTCTCTTTCATACCCTCACACACCTTTTATACCTCTCTTTTTAGTGGAGCACAGTCTGTCCACGATTTGTTGCTCGTGCTATTTATTAGCAGCACAGCTCGTAGCTAGCGTGATAATGAAGCTGAAACTGGAACATCGTGCTGACAGAAATAGAAGGAGATTTCCTGTGTTACTATGCATATTTGAGTGCGCGCATGCATGTTTGAGCGTTGGCGGAAGTTTGCGTAGTAGTGGCGGGCAGTATTGAGCGGGAAGCTGGGAGCTCCAGGCTGTGAGCTGTTAGCTGTGGCTGCTGTGCCAGGCCTCAAACAGCTGACAAATACCAGCTTTCCCCTCCCCTCTCTGGCCCCCTCACTCTCCCTGGTTTCTAAATCGTCTTGCTTTCGCTTTCTTTCCTTTTTACCCTCATATTTCCCCTCCTCTCCCCCTTTCCCCTTTTCTTTCCCTCCACCAGAGGCTCTCCTTGGCAATGCACTGGAGCAGGAGACAGAAAGTGGGTCAGTGGGTCAGCACAGGCAACAAGCTCAGGCTGGCTGCGCTTTGGGTGTAACTTGAGTCCTATTGCTCCCACAGAGCTTTTCAGCACACTCCAGCTAAGATTTCCAACTATAGATACCCTGCATGGGATCAGTATAATAAATCATAATCATGTGTAGCAGAGATTGTTTACTGCTGGAGCCCCAGTTTGCATTATTGCCACAAAAGGGAAACACTAAACCTTACTCTCCTTGTCCTTTTCTCCTTCAAGTTTTTGCTTTGTCTGTTTCAATTCTTCAGATTCCAACACATTATGGACTCTTTGTATGTTTGTAAACTGACCCCATATTTCAGACGTGAGTAATTCGAATTTAAGATGTGTCTCATAAAGCCACATTGATTCTAGATTAAGGCATGGTAGGTTTGATTTGCAACCTATTAGAATGCCTTTCATACAAAAATTCAAGTATATCCAAGTGCTCTGTGAATGAATGTACAGGTACATTTCATAGACCATATGTGTTGTATACACTGACAGTCTCTGAGTATTTAGATGCAGACAACTTTATTCATGCCAAGAAGAGTATTTCATTTTCAGCAAATCCAGTCCATACTGCAAAACTCACAGGCAAGATAATTCACTGTCAGAGGCTAATGATCAGCATACATGGGTCAATACAAGGACACCGCAAGCAGCAGTAAGGAAGATAAAACATCTTGTTATGTCATATTAATTACCAAGTTTAAAAGAATGTATCTTTTATTCGCATTTAGTAATCTGATAGTAGAAGGAGTGAAGGATTTACAGTAGGCTGAGCAATTTGTTCTCCTAAGGGGCGTAATAGAACGCCAGCCTGGGGGCATTACAGTGAATTCACAGGACAGTGCATGGTCAGATTGTCTAATTCCATTCACTTTCTGGGCCACCTGTTTCTCCCAGTGGGAGACAAGTCTCTTTGCTGTGCTCCATTTATTTCGGACGAGATTTTCACTGTACCATTTAGGCTATTCTTGTCCTTCACTGGCAACCCATTAAATCAGCAAATAAACAAGAAAGCTGGAAGGCTTGCGGTTAATTATTTATTAGGAAATAAAGTTCTGCACACTGTCAACTTCACTTACAACAAAGTTTAATGACAACAACAACATTTTGGTACATAGACCTTCATCAGTTTATCTTGAGATAACCTATATTAGAAATATGGGGCAGCTAAAGCTCAGGAGGTAGAGTGGGTCCAGTAATCGGAAGGTCGTTGGTTTCAGTAGTCAATAGACTGGAAAAGTGATATAGAAATGCAAGTCCATTTACCAGTTAATTTACGTTTTTCTCGACTCGATCTCCAGTATAAAAGGTCTGTAAAACACTGGTCCATACAGCAATATATTGAGGTCATTGCACTGTGGTTACCTGAAGGTGCGAAGAATTTAGTTTCAGTGTGTGCATGTTTTAAATCAGTTTATACTGTTCTTTTAACTCTGCTCACCATGACACGTAGCAAGGAAATATTTATTCAAATACTTTGGTGATATAATATCCTGTGTTATCCGTTTTATTTAATTTTCTTTGGGTCATTTTTGTTAGACATGAAAGCAGTAGATTTCAAGATGATTGTGACACTTCATGTACATCTATTTTAAAAAGGCTGAAGTAAGTGGTAAAGTTAATTTACATATACTTCAAATTGAAAAAAAAATTGGGAGTAGATGCAGTTCATGGATTGCCTACTGCTCGTTGAGTAAAATGCTGCTGGTATTCCTTTTTTCCCCCCACAGTGCTACCTGATTTAAAAAAAAAATTTAAGGGAAGATTTACAGTGTTTTGGACTTTTTGGAGCTTTTACACACTCAATTCCCTGTGTGTTAGGTACACCGATCTTAAACCATTAGGGTGTCATGAAACAGTTCTGCGATAAACCTACTGTTATGAAGGCTATAATGTTCCGTTTTTGCAGAGACTATTTTTTGGAGGTGATTATTAAACTTTATGGTCTTTTTTGGAGGCTGTATTTTGTGGCGTGTTCACTTTAATGGGTCACACTGAGAGGTGTTTTATATTGTCTCCCCCTGTGATTTCAGGATAAACACCATGATGCTGCTCATGAAATCATCGAGACCATTCGGTAAGTGACCTCTTTCTGACTCTGCTCACATATGTATATTTCCACATTGACACACACACAGTGTGTGACTGTTTCAGTTGTATGATCTAGTGATGTTTATATGCGTGTGCTTTCTTTAGGTGGGTGTGTGAGGAGATCCCAGACCTCAAACTGGCAATGGAAAACTATGTACTTATTGACTATGACACCAAGAGGTGAGTCAACGGTCAGGTAAAAGTGTGTTAGGCTTCTTATGGTGCATATTCTAAAAAAACTGAGGTATAACACTGCTTTCATAGCCTGAGCCCACAACTCCCTTAGCCTCAGGTTAAAACATGCTTTCATCCTGGGCTAAGTTCAGCATAAAAAGCCCTTGTTTGTGTCACTGAAAAAAAACAAGCAAAATAAAACATACGAAAAGGACTTGTCCAAAATCTTTGAAACAGTCAAAAAGACTTCTTGCAGTGTCAACACTTTCATCCTGTCAGGCTGGTTGGTGAATGAACAGCCTGTTAAATAGACCATTAGTCTGACAAGTTGGGATTTTATCTTTTACAAAATGGTGAGTATTTAGATGGTATTTATTCTTTGTGTTGTGTTACTCTCACAGCTTCGAGAGTATGCAGAGGCTTTGTGACAAGTACAACAGGGCCATCGACAGCATTCACCAGCTGGTGAGTTTGTATGTTTGGAGGTTTTCTTGTGCAATGAATGTGAAAATAGTAGAAATGAACAACACTGTAACTGTGTAGTGTGAGTATGTGCCAGTGTTTCTTTGAATCTGTGCTACACACGACCTCACACTGCTTAAGACAAAGGTCCAATATATGTATTTATAATTATATTCTTTGCTTGTTGTTATTCACCACAAATTTCATCAGAGCAATTGCTATCTTGAGTTTGAGTTTTTTCCTATAAAACATCCAATACAATATTTTGTCCTTCTCTTTGAAAGTCCAGTATTATTTGATTATTGACACACACTCATGATGGGCATTATGTCTTGATTTAAACACTAATCATGTCATTACATTTATAATCCAATCTTATAGTGGAAGGGGACCACCCAGCCCATGAAGCTGAACAAGCGTCCTTCCAACGGGCTGCTGAGACACATCCTGCAGCAGGTGTACAACCACTCAGTGACAGACCCAGAGAAGCTGAACAACTATGAGCCCTTCTCCCCTGAGGTTTACGGAGAGACCTCTTTCGACCTGGTGTCTCAGATCATCGATGAGATGGAGATGATGGAAGATGACACCTTTGTTGACCTCGGCAGTGGTTAGTCAGCTGTTATTATAGGATGTCCAGGTTTCAGAAAGAACTGATCCAGTGCCGTTTTTACATAACACATTTTCTACCACAAAAAAGACAAAGGCCACTGAGTAGAGAAATAGGGAAACTTTATGGGTGGTTTAGCAGCTAGAGCCTCTCAGAAAGGAACATCTATTGGGTGACAGATATTATCGCAGCAACTGACAAACAAATAACAAAGATTTACATTTTGTTTTTATGATACTTTTCATTGGATTTAGGCCAAATTTATACAAAACTCCAGGTGATTTGGAAAAGGTAATCCAGTGATTATTTGCCATGTTTTTGTTCCTCCCAGAAATGTCCTCCTAATGTTACCCCCATGTGGTGCGAACATGTGCAGAAAAAATATATTTATTCAGGAGAAAGACTAGATTATGGCGTTTTCCCTGGTTATTTTCATGAGGCATTATTATTATTATTATAATTATTGGTGTGTAATATGATGATCCACGTAAACCCAGCTACTGAACATGAACCTGTTGTTTCTTATTTGCAGGAGTGGGGCAGGTAGTGCTGCAG
The DNA here is from genome assembly GCA_903131615.1 of Diplodus sargus. Lineage (NCBI taxonomy): Eukaryota > Metazoa > Chordata > Actinopteri > Spariformes > Sparidae > Diplodus > Diplodus sargus. Next base: position 1,104,170 of record CAEMYA010000120.1, read on the forward strand.
GTTGCAGCAGCAACCAACTGTAAACACTACTATGGGGTAGAGAAGGCAGACATTCCAGCTACCTATGCAGAGGTAACTACATTAATATCTCACAGGACCAGAGGGTTATAGTTCCAGAAAAGGAGCAGAGATGGTGAGAGTGTCTGCATTTAGACAGACAGCACACTCTGTGTCAAACATCACCACTTCCTCAGACATTGTAGTGTTGGCGCAGTGTGGTTGCCACTGCGGACAGCTCTGGCAAATACACAGTAGTCTGGCCAGAACTGGATTTTTCGGTAAACATTTTATGTTCTCATCATTACCCTGTAGCAACACACCCACACCAGCACGGACTCTTGCACTGCACCAAGGGGCTATTCTTAGTCCAAATGTATCGTGATTTCAGTTTGCCTAACCAGCTGCAAATCAACTCAAAAGCTCAGTTATTTATGATAGTAAAAGACACAGGCATTGAGTCATGCTGGTGAAAGAAACAGGAGATTTTCTGTGAACAATTAATTACTGAAGAGCCTCTTTATCTCACTTACACTCCTTTCTGGAACTGCCTCTGAGGCACACACATCGTGTACTCTTTTGTATTGTTTTTATTGTCATTTTGTTAGGATATTGATATTCGCACTCTGTCTTTTAGACCATGGACAAAGAGTTTAAAAAGTGGATGAAATGGTATGGGAAGAAACATGGGGAGTACACAGTAAGTAGACTCTTAATGGCATTACTCTAATTTTAGAATATTAGGTGTTCTTCAGATCTATGTGTATTCAGGACATTTAACCTTACTTTGCTCTGTTCCTTTCAGCTGGAGAGGGGTGACTTTCTGTCTGAAGAATGGAAGGAAAGAATTGCCAACACAAGGTGGTAGACCAAGCCGGGCCGCAGTAACATTTCTATTTATTTCCAGTATATAGAAGGAAACTACTGGATAATGTTACGCAATCAATCACAACGCACATGAAAAGAAAGGTTTAGTCATGTAATAAATGTTACCGTTATGCAACTAGTTATTTTTATTGCTATTGACACTGTATTCAATCTGTGGGTGCACAGAGCATCATTCATATATATATATATATTCTATAAATTCATTTTTGAAAGATTAAAAGAAAGTTAACGCGCTTTTTATTGAACTCTAAATGTCTTCATAACTATGATTAAACAGTCCTCTCTCAAAATTTGATTTTCAAGTTTTTGTTTTTTTTACTGCCAACTGTTTTTCTAAAATATTTCTTTCTCTGTCTGTCTTGCAGTATAATTTTTGTGAATAACTTTGCCTTTGGTCCAGAAGTAGATCACCAGCTGAAGGAGCGCTTTGCTAACATGAAGGAAGGTTGGTATTCTTTGGCTAATCGCTAAATAGTTCTTCTGATCAGCAATTTTTGGACTATAGCCATTAGCAGCTAAAGTTTTCTGAAAAACAGACGCAGTATATCAACTCTTAAGTCTGGAAATGCACACTAAAAGAAGAACACAACATCACAACATTTTTTCAACATGACATCAAATAATCAATAGGGAGTGGTTGGCAAGCATCAATTATAGATTTGTATAATTCGTTGTAATGATTGCCAAATTGGCCAGCAAGCAACAGGCCGTGGTGTGACAGCCTTTGAGGCACCACGTAAATGAAATGCAAGGCAGCTTTACAACTTTAAAAGCCACAAAGAAATAACTGTAAAAAAAAAATCTGATGAAGCATGAGGAAGATGCAGGATCCTTTGTGTGTTTTAGGCTTAAAACACAGGTTGATTTTCAAATGAAAAATCTTGCAGATATACTTAAGGTGATGCATCCTGTCAACCACATGATTTAAGGCTTTTTATGCTGGAAAGTAGCTAAATTTAGGGAGCTATGTTAAGGCACCACATTATGATAATAACATTCACAAGACTGTCACTTCAAATACTTCGAGTAACTAACAACAGCAAACTTTTCCTACATAGCCCAATAAAATGGGAAGTGGGGGTTATCTTCCCCTGGTCCTTTAATCTCTACAGTGTGCAATGTCTTAAGTTGTCATTTAAACTAATAAATTGACTGGTGGAGAACAGTTGGTTGATAAGCTGTGATAAATAGGACATTTTATGACTTTGCAAATGTTGAGGAATAAGGCTTTTAAATGGCAGCTGCTAATAGTCTTCCGTTATTACGGCAGTTGTTTGTATAATATTAATGGCCTTCTGTTGGTTGAACTGGGAGTGACGCTTCTATTCACAGGAAAAAATGTTTATTCAGCTGTTCTCTTAGGTGATTAAGTAACAATAGCTGATGATGTCCACTAGCCACCATGTCAACTCAAAGCGATTGACCTTTGACTTCACAGCTCAACTATGCCACTTGACTTTATGTTTTGACAATATGATGAATGTGGGTATAGTTTGTCATTCATTGTCTCTTACTGTGAAAGTGATTGTGTTTTGTGTTTTGTAGTGAGCCATAGGAGCAAGTGTATGTGTCCACTGTTAAAGCATTTGTAATTTATCAGAGCAAGATGCATTTACTGATATTGTCTGTTTGTTGTTGTTTTTTTTATCGTCAGGTGGGAAAATTGTATCTTCCAAACCTTTTGCACCTTTAAATTTTAGAATAAACAGTCGAAACTTGAGCGGTAAGTACCACCATTAGTAAAAAAAAAAAACCAAAAAACCCCAAAAGATTTCAGTGTCCCACACGTCCTTTGATTTGTGTCTGACATCCACTTGTGTTTTTTTCCTTTCTGTCCCACAGATATTGGCACAATAATGCGTGTGGTGGAGCTTTCTCCACTCAGGGGCTCTGTGTCCTGGACTGGGAAGCCAGTTTCCTACTACCTGCATACCATAGACCGCACCATAGTAAGTACTGAAGCGCTTATAAATGCAGAGACTTGACTTTCTATTAGAGAGGAGCTTGATGAGTACTACAAACACATTATACATTAGAGACATGAGTGTAACCTAGAGAGATAGGCTGCCATAATAACAGCTGTTACTTTCTTAATGAGTAGTCAGTCTCAGGAGTGAGCAATCTGAGGAGGGTTTTAATAAGACACAAGATACTTTTGTCTTTGTAGTGATGCAGAAATATTTTGTTTGGTAGCTTTCAGTCAACAGCAGCAAAAGAGGACAAGATGGAAAATAGAAGAAAACAAATTAAAACAAACATGTATATATAAGCAAGATAGATAAGGCAAGGTAGCATCCTCTAGTCACTTAAGTAAGGCACTTGGATAAGGCACTATACAGTGACAGTACCATTTAAGAAAAAAAAATACTGCACAAAAGTTAAATATTAAAATGCATAGATTAGAAGGTTATTATATTACAATTAATATACAAGTACAGGGTAAAGCTTTTGCATTAGACAACACTGATATTTGTCACTCTGCTAAAAAGTCATCCCTGGTAACAGGTAGGAATCCCATCGAGAGCTGGCAGGCTTCGCAGGTTACCACCTGAAGAAGATTTGGCTGCCTTCTCCTCTCTATTTATGATTTCTGGCATATTTGCACCAAGTGAAGCGTGTGACTTCTTACAATGTTACCGCAGCGGAAATGTGTACATGTCCCATTATGGAATTGGCTGGTTTAGGTTGTGGTAATTGACTAAAGGCAAATCAACCTAAAAGTGACAAAATGTGGAAGAACTGATCAAAATCTGTACATCCTGTCAGGTCTTCTGTTGAAAGTTGTCACAAACCCTACAGCCAACAGTCAGCTGACCTCATCCACAAAGATGTCATGCAGTCTAGATTAATAATTCAAAACTTCACAGAAATATAAATGAAACAAACCACGCTGCCATTTTCATGCCGCTGTATTTGTGTTATTTTTCTACACTACACAATCTGAATTAATAATGTATTTTGTTATGTTGATTATAATCCTTAAACAGATGACAAGTTCCAAATAAACCATAAACAACAGGGTCTAAAATCTGCAAATGTGTTTTTTAGATATAATGAGGGGTAAAGCACTTTTTTACGAAGATTTACTGTTAAGTGTGTATCTAACATCCACATTTTCCTTTTCTTTCAGCTTGAAAACTATTTTGCTAGTCTCAAAAATCCTAAACTCAGGGTAAGTCATGTTATTCCCATTCCTCACTTAATTCACAGTGACACTGTACTGTTTTTTTTCTGGGTCAAAAAATTAATTGGTTCTTCTCATATCAGGAAGAGCAAGAGGCAGCTAGGCGACGTCAGCAGAAGGATACAAAGGACAGTAAAAGCAATAGCACCACGCCCACAAAAACTAAAGAACAACACAAGGTAGGACATTAACGGATTACTCAACTTTATGAATGTAAATCAACCGTAAGTGCATTAGGTTTTGCTATACTGAGGCTTATACGCGTAAACACAACGCGGTAAGCTCTCTGTGCTTATTATATTGATATGTATGTGTGTATTTGTTTATGTGTGTAGCAACAGGACTCGTGCGGTGAGGAGGAGCGTCCTAGCTTGGTGACAGTGGTCAAGCCCACTGCCAAACCCAGAAGAGCCCGACTCTTGTCCAAAGGTCGTAAATTGAACAACAAGAAACGTGGTCGACCCAAGAAAGCTGCACCTGCCGCGGAGAAGAAAAACAAGAAGAACCAGAGCGCTTTGGATCTGCTGCATGCCAAGACCCTTTCTGCGGCACCCCCTCAGGGTCAGAGGATACGAAACAAAACAGTTTTACCTTTTCTGAATGAACCAATCGGTCTTAAGCCACCACTTATTACAGAAAAAAATAATATCCTCTTTATTTCTTTACTTTCTTACTGGCTTAGAAATTGACGTAAATATGCTTTTGTGTGTACAGATGCATACCGGCCACCTCAGAGTCCCTTCTACCAGCTACCTCCCAAGGTCCAGCACTATCCCTCTAGTCAACTGCTGTTGAGCCCGACTCCTCCTGGTCTGCAACAACTGCTAGGTGAGCTGAGGAAGACTCAGATTATTATTTTATCTGTCATGCTCAAAGTTCTTGTCAAAACGGACGTATTGTAACAGACCTCAGACAAATCTGTAGCCATGTTCAGAGTTTCCATGATATTGAGGGATGCTGAATCTACAAATGGGAGATCAGATGCAAAGAGGAAAAGCCTGATCAGATAACAGTTATTAATTTAATAAATTTAGTTTGGTTTTAAACACTTAACCAGCCTTAATGTGGTCTGATAGTCTGTTTGGTGTCAAGCTATATTTCATCAACAACACAACTAATAATGTATACTTTGCGTTTGCTCTCTTGCTCCCTCTGTGTCCCCAACCTATCTATATTTTTACAGATAACATCAAAGTTCAATACCTCCAGTTCATGGCCCACATGAAGACTCCTCAGTACCGCACCAACCTGCAGCAGCTTTTAGAGCAGGAGAAGGTAAAGGCTAATTATAGACTGATTTGCAATTGCTGCAGTTTTTTTTTTTAACTATTTACTCCCATATCACACCAACAGATATGTGTATTCAAGCACATTATCTCCTCCAAAAAAATAATAATCAGTGATATAAGTCATACTTTTTAGCATTTTTTTTTCCCAGACCTTTAACTTGTTGTCTTGTTTACCTTTCTGTCTAGCAAAAACACAGGGACCTGTCAGGCCAGGCGGAGCAGCTCCACACTGTTTGTCAGTCTCAGAAGGACAAGATCAAAGGTCTCTTTCAGACCAAGCTAGACGAGGTGGGTACAGTTACCTAGTTGCTCTCTAGATCACAGTCGAGGATATAGTGTTTATATTTACATATGTCTATTCTATTTCTTACCTTTTTAATTATTTTGTTTATTTTTGCTATTGGTTTGTCTTTCGTAATATTTTGTCCTTTGGCTGCTGGGACAAACAAATTTCCCCGTTTGCGGGACATTAAAGGATTTCTGATTCTGATTCTTGCTTTGAAGTCATTTGTTAAATTAACTATACACAGAAATCCTAATTTATTTGCATTTCCAGCTGCATCATGCATAATCACAACTAGTACATACCTAGAGCTATTTGTAGGACAACCTGAACAACTTACACTCCTTTGTCATTTATATTGTTTGCAGATGAATGTATTTTAAACAGAAGGTGAAACGAAACCCGAATGTGAGACAAAGGAGAGCATGTGTTGGGTGTTTTCTGCAGTGTTAAAGCTGTAAGTCTGTTGCATCTGTACACACATGTAGCATCCATGTTGAGTTCTGTCAGATATGTAGAAGCTCTGATAAAACCCAACACTTGTTAGGTTACAGGGATCACACCCTGTTTACACCGCTATATTAGTTCAACCACTGGAGGTCAGCAAAGACAGGATTCACAGATCTCAAATGGCTCTACAGATGTAATGTGCTTATAGCTGAAAGACACTGTAAGTGACTGTGTGTGTCTGTGTGTGATGATCAGCTCGGAGTGAAAGCCTTGACCGTGGAAGACCTGCTGCAGGCCCAGAAGGAGATATCAGCCCACAACCGTCAGCTGAAGGAGCAGACGAAGCAGCTTGAGAGAGACATGGCCTTACTGAGAGACCACAGCCTTCTCCTGGTGAGACCTCAGGGCCACTGTTGTGACCTCCACCCTTTGCTGCTGCAGCATCATCTCTACTTGTTCGCACCTGCTGCCATTGCTGCAGTTTTGCATTTGAGTAATAATTGTTGAAGTCCTGGTTCAGCTCTAGTGTGTATGACACAGCCTTGCACTTCGAGCATCAACATTAACTTTCACTTGTTGGAGCATTTTTCAGGCAAACAGATGACAATATGGGTGTATGTTTGCTATTTCCAGCTGAAGTCTCGATGTGAGGAGCTGAAGCTGGATTGGGGCTCTTTGTGTCTGGAGAGTTTGTTGAAGGAGAAGCAGGCACTACGCAGACAAATCTCTGAGAAACAGAGGCACTGCTTGGAGCTGCAGGTACAGTTTACCTCCTCAATTTGTACCAGTAATTTCCAAATGCTTGGATGCATCATTCTTCCACTTCTTGTGCACTCCTCCATACTTACTGTGTTCTCTAACCTCCTGTTCCATCCTGACGCCCCCTTTCATCCTACTGGCTCTTCAGAGATATTAAAAGTAGCGTTGTCACCTAAACTATGACTAAAATGTAGCTTTCAGGTTGATAAATTGCTGTTACAAACATTTTCCTAGATATTTCAGCTGTGTTGTAAAGTGGCTGTTTCTTGGTGTAATGGCTCCCCCTGGTGTGCATTTATAGATCAGCATTGTGGAGCTGGAGAAAAGTCAAAGGCAGCAGGAGTTGCTTCAGCTCAAGTCCTACAGCCCCTGTGAGGGCTCTCCATACAGAAAGAGTCTGGAATCGCGCTCTTCCACTGACATGGACTCCTCTAAGCTTGGCCTGTCCTCAGCCCCAGCTCTGAATGGTGTCAGCCCAGAACTGTCTATCAACGGCACCAGCTCACCATGTTTTGACCGTGCCAACACCAAGGGGGAGCTTCTTTCTCGCTATCTGCCTATCTCTCCGGACCATGAGATTGTACCAGCCAATCCCGATGCCCGGCAGAGGCAGCAGAGTTCATCCTACACTCTTCCTGACTACACACGCTTCTCACCTGCCAAGATTGCCTTGCGGAGGCATCTTAACCAGGACCCCAATGCCTTTGCTCACTTGAGAGGCCCAGGGCTGGCCGCACACAGGTCGGCTGACACTCAAATAATAATTTTCAATGATGATACTTTTTATCAATTCCCCATGTTCCTCCCTTAGGCAACAGACAGCCCTCTAGCTGCAGCTAAATGTGCCTGTTTTTTGTTTTTGTTTGCTTTTTAGGGAATTGAGTGGTGTTAACTCTTCGCTTGGAGTCAAACAGAACTGCCCCTCTCCCAATGCATCAGATGCCCTGAAAAGTTCAGAGAGGGTAAATGTTTATTTTTCTTCCCTCATCCTTCTAAAAGCATACATATTCCTACCTTCTTCAAAGTATTTAGGTCTCACACCTGTAACACGCTCTCTCAAATAGGGTGGTAAAGAGAGGAGCCCATCTGTTCAGGGTGACAACAGCATCACAAGCCTTCCAATAAGTATTCCTCTGAGCACTGTCCACCCAAGTAAACTACCAGTCAGCATCCCTCTGGCCAGCGTGGTGCTGCCCAGTCGTGCAGAGAGACTGGTGAGTGTGTTCATGACAGTACCTACTTTACAGTTCAACAGTTTACAGATTAGTGTGTAAACTGTGAGACTCTCTTTTGTTGGATCATTACAGATTTTAAAATGATACATTTTGTATTCTTTTTTTATATTGTTTCTTTGGATTACTTTTTGATATATTTTCTGTGTTCATGATTTCAGAGAAGTACTCCGAGTCCTGTGTCTCAGGCAGGTCAGAGCAATGGTAAGGGTTCATTAATTTTCTTATTATTATTTTATCTACTGTTGTTATGCAAGTTGTTATAGTTGTTGCAAGTACTGTTGTTATGCCTCATTCCAAAAATTCTTGGACATTGTGGTTGTTTTCACTTTGCATGTTGCATGTCAAATTTATAATGAGTGTATATTTCCAAAAAATAGTAGATTGTCAGTTTGAACTTTAAAGGTGCACTATGCAATTTTGGGGAAGAAATTTCAGTCTAAAACATGAAATAAATAAATAAATAAACCTATCAATGGAAAGTTAGGAAGTAACAGTTTGGCATTTTCCAAGATGCCTATGTACTGTATTGTAGAGATACCCACTGCTAAGCAGCCAGGGACACGCCATCCCTTATGTAATAAGTTTTCCTGGCATGAGGGGCGACAGTGAGTAACTGTAGCCTCAAGTGTGCCGCCGGAGAAGATGACGAAGTCAAGCCAGTCGGAGGACACTACCTCAGAAGTTAACAGCCTTAGTTAGTCAGTAAACACAATGAAAAACGTCTTTTATCGTCAACACAAACAAAATCTCCTAAAAAGAACCAACGTCTGGGGCAGACAAACAAAGCATTCACAAGAAGCTAAACAGGAGTACATTTTGTCGGGGCTTTCCAGCGCTGGAGACAGCTGTGGGAGTAAAAAGATGAACTCACAAAGTTTCTTTAGACAGGTAAGTAACATCTTATGTTGTCTGTTTACCAAAACATATCTTTTGTGTAATTAATGACAACACTAACTGTAACAGTTAACCTTATGTGATTGTTTTCATGTTTACTGGAGTGCTGCTAAAGCTGAGCTAAGTCAGCTAAAATGTAAAGGCATGTAAAGATCAGAAGATAGCGGTCTTATTATTACCAGCTGGTCGAGGTCCAGCAATTTGGTCAAGTTTTGTATATTCTCGTACTGCTGTAACATATTCATTGTCTCTATTTATAGCAGATAAATGTACATTTCAGTTGTATGGATACACTGGTAGACAGACTGAAAAATGTTGTTAGATTAATCATATTCTAACCACTTGGCAATTCTCTTTTGAGAGGAGACAACATTTGAGGTTATGTAACTTCACATTACATTTTTGAGGACATTACAAGGTTTATTACACATTTCCAATTGTAGCAATGGCCAGTTAGATATTGTGTACAGTTAGTAAATCATGAAATTCTTGCTCCAGGTATGAACAAGGAGCAGCTATGGCTTTTACCCCCCTGAAGAAACAACTAAGCCTGCAAAGCTTGGTGATCCTGCTGTATCAAGCATTAGACCAAGTGACAGTGACAAGTAAGTGTCAAATGGCTAAAGATCTCACTTAAAGACCTTGTGGCTTTCTGATGAATGTTTTTACTATGTGACGATATAAAATTTAGTTTTGCAAACAACAGTTTCTTACTTTCTGTTTCTTACTTTCTTCCTAAAAAAAAGGGCGTCACAAAAAACATACAAAACACTAGTGTTCACACTGTATAATAAATACAGTACTAACATGTATTAATAAAAACGGTGTGTCTGAACCAAATTGATTTTTCTGCCAAAACTTTGTCTTTTTAGGAGCAGATTTCCAGTCCAGCCACCTCCCGCGATGAATTACCACCCTGCCCTATATTCTCATCTGCAGTTGCTCTTTTTTTTCTTTAAAAAAGAAGTATCATTTTAGTGTCCACTATTGCACTGATCATTTTGTACATTTTGTTTTTGTTTGTAATAAATTGCACAACATGAAAGGCTTTTTGTGTTGACAATAACTAAATGAAATGTCCCAACTGGCTTGAAAGGCTTTTGTGCCATCTTTACTCAAATGTGGGTTACATTGGTTGTTCAGTATGCCTGCTTACACAGATTTGTGTTTGTTACACCACTAAAATGAGTTGTTCTCAGAAGTAGTCAGTATTAATGTATATCTCCAAAAGTTTTATTTATCAGTTATTGTGTATAAAAAGAGTTCAACAGTTAAACTTGGGGCATGGTGAGTATACGGGTAAATAAATACATCAATAGTAGTCAATATTTCGGTCCTTACTATTTGACCAATTTGCAAAGAAACAAATTAAATATATAAAATGAATAACAAAAGGGAGTTCGAACTCTACATTGAGAAGTGGGGAAATACTGCCCCCCATTCATTTGCAGCCGTTGGTTGGATATTACAAATGGGACAACACAATGTCATACGGTTTTTCTTTGTTTATATTTGGTGGATGCTGCCACCTTTCTAGCTTCAAAGAGTACCGTCTTTTCCTCAGAGGACAGCTTGTTTATTCAGTTAACGAAAAAGTAAAGTTTTTAGGAAAAAATGTAATTATTGCATTGATATTGTAAATATTGACTTTTAATTTCTTCTCCAAAAGTACATAGTGCCCCTTTAATATCTTGTCTTTGTACTGCAAGGTTTTGAATATGATTGCATTCTGTTTTTATTTACATTTTTATAAAGGGACCCAACTTTATTGGAGTTGGGGTGGTATAAATAATACTTTTTATGTATGATATCTGGCTGTCCATCCCTCTTGTTCATCCTTAATTGTGAACTGTTCGGTCTCTGTTTAGGATATTCAGGGCTGATTAATGGAGGTCCCCATCCTGAGGATCACAATGGTGCTTCTTCATCCCCTCCTCAACACAGCAACACTCTTCTGACAGGACCAATGGGCCGAGGAAGTTCCATCCAGAGCCCCCCACTCAGCACTGGAGGGGTGCTCCAGTATGCAGACGGACCCCCGAGGATCCTTCCAGAGGATGGACAGGACCACCAGGGAGGTGATTCCGACATGGAGCCACAGGACAGTGAACTGCGGAGGAGAATCTTCTTCTCTCCTTCCTCCTCTTCATCCTCGTCTTCCTCTTCGTCAGGCAGCGGAGGCAGCATGGTCGGAGGAGCACGCCTCCACCATCACACTGGCAACTCAGCCAAGCAGGGATACCACAGTAACCATGGAAACCACCACCACCAGTCCCCCGGCACACAGCACACTCACCCACCCACACATACGTCATCATCGCACTCCTCTCACAGCCTCGGCTCACAGGAGGGACGTAAACGGGGGAGGAGGAAGCGTAGCTCAGCAATGGCTGTCACGGCCAGCGGATCCCCGAAGAGGAGGTCATTCCCTGGACTCAGCTCCAACAACCACTCCTCAGGATCGCCACTCAACATTAACTCCATGGTTAGTCACCAAAAACATGGAGAAAACATTGACTGATACATTAGAGTGATTTTTAAGGGTCCATTTTGTAAGATTTTGCTTTGATATAGACACATTTTGTGATTCCCAGTGAGCTTAGTTTGTCAGCAAAGCATCTGTGTGTAATCTGCATGTCCTTTTTCCCAACAGGTGAACAACATCAATCAGCCTCTGGAGATTTCTGCCATCTCCTCTCCAGAACAATCAAGCCGCAGCCCCAATGGGCCTGACCTCGACCAACCTCCCATTTTGAAGAGAGAGCGCCCCCTGGAGCTCAATGGCACAAGTCGTTACTCCTCAGCCCCCAGCTCTGATGACGAGGACTCTGGATACCCTGCTGACAGCTCCAGTTCACGGTAAATTAGTGATTGTAATGTGTTAAGATAAGAGTCACAACAGTGTACTTGCTGAGTTGCTCTTTTTGCAAGGCCTCTAGGCTTTCTGCCTTTTTTATTGCCTCAGCTTTGTTAAGACGTGCTCACATTTTGTTGGCATGTTTGGTTTGTGTTTGTTTAGATTATGTGTCTTTTTCTTTAGAATTGAAAGAAAAATTGCCACTATATCCTTGGACGGACCTGGTAGACTGGGGGATGGTGAAAGAGGTAAAAAAAAAAAAAAATAGAAAGAAGAAACCTCTTAAAATAGAGGCTCATTCTTGCGCTCTCTGCTAGTTGATGCAAGCCTGTGTTTCTTTTTTCTTTACTAGGCAGGAAATCTGGTAGCAGCAGTGGTAACAGCACAGGCAGTGAGGCATCCTCTTCGTCCTCCTTGTCTTCTAACAGCAAGTGGAAATCCACCTTTTCACCCATTTCTGACCCCAAGCAACCCAACTCTGACCTGAGACAGGGGGGCTCTCCGTTCGGCATGGGGGGATCAAGCCGTGGCACGGACTCAGACTCTGACCACAAACAGCAGCATCAACAGGCGAGGAAAGGGAGTGACGGAGAATCGTCCAGCTACATGACCGCCAACCCCTTCCTCAGCCAGGAGGCAGGGACCCGGGGTGGAGGTGGCGGCGGTGCACAGGGAGGTGGCGGTTCAGACCAACGGCAGCCGCTTCAGAAGCAGAAGGCCCCCCGCGACTGGGAGCTGAAGACGAGCAGCAGCCTGGCTAGTCAGAACCTCTTCATATCTGCTGCTGCCAGCAGCGGAGGAGGCATACTGAGCGGGAAGGTGGGCGGAGGTCCTGTAGCAGTTTCCTCAACCACAGGATCTGTGGGACAGTACCTTGGGTCTCAGTTCCCACTTGGAGGGGCCTCAGTCTTACAGTCGTTGTTTGGGGCCCAGACTGGTGGATCCACGGTGAGTGGGACCCCACGGCTCGTCAACGGACACTCTGCCCTGGGAAGCTTCTCCAGTGCTGGGCTGGCAGGGGGAGCAGCTGGAGGTGAGCATCACTTATAGCAAATTGATAGTGTTAAGGAGGATGAACAGACTAGAGTAGAGACTAGAGGTTGTAGTATTAGCCTGGGGTTATCTTTATAAAGAATAGTGCGAGTCCGAGGGAGTGGGCCTGCTAATAGAGCCAGGTAAGTGGATGTCCAAAGCTGCTGTCTTTCTGTCCGCCTCGCTGACAGTTAGACTGACTGTGTGCTGCCTCGCTTTGACTGGCTGCTTGAGTGCTGCAGTTGGAAACACCCTTGGAAAATGTTGCATTTTAGCTTTGGAAAAAAAAATCTGAACCAATGAATTGTCTTGAAATCTGTGATTGACCATTAATTAATAACAGGTTTTATCCAGCTTTTACATTACAACGTCATTTTCTGTGGGTGTATCTGTTTGAGATGTATGTCAGAGTCATTTCACCCGTAAGCCAAAGTCAACCCAGAAATGAACTCTGCTGTAATAAGAGCTGTTTTAGTACAATTCTACATTGGCTGAACTGATTTGGCCCCAGTCGAAGTGGAATGACTCTGTTTGCTTTCTGTGTGCTTGTCGAAGACTTGCTTGGCGCTATGCACAACCTGGCTCAGTCCTTGCTTCTCTCTTTGTCCCCCTCCTTCTCGCTCTCTTCGCACTTGTATCCACCCTCTCGCCCTCCCCTCCTTCCCCCATTTCTGCTGTGTGATTTGCAGGTATATTTCACCACGTGGTTCCCACAGTGTCCTCCCATCAGTTTGGGGCCACGCTGCCCACCTCTGGAGGCCTCAGCTCTCTGCTCAGTCTCTCCTCCTCTTCCTCTACCTCCTCCCAAACCCAGCAGCACATCACCACCCAACCAGCCTCCACGCGCCTTGCCTCCGTGTCCTCACCTCTCCCTCTCTCCTTGTCCCAGGCTCAGCACAGCCGCATCCAGTCAGTCCTTCATAGCCCTTCTCCTCCCACGCTCTCCCTGCCCCCTCTTCCACCCCTGCACAGCACCTCCTCCTCCTCCACACCCACGCACTCTGACGCCCAATCATCCTCTCGATCAGACTCCCTCCACTCCTCCCGTCTGTCCCACTCCTCTCTCCACCACCAGAGAGCACATACATCGCTCTCTCACTCCATCTCATCCTCCACCTCTGCCTCCTCTGCTTCTGTCTCTGCTGCTGCTGCAACTGCTTCCCTCTCCTCCTCCTCCTCCTCTCTGTCAACGTCCTCCTTGTCGCGTCCATTCGCAGTGCACTATTCCCCTCGGCTGCCCCCTCCACCACCAGCCAGCAGCTCAGGTGGTGGCGGGAGCATGTGGAGGACTCAGGGCATGCATGGTACCTACACAACCTCCCAGCTCCCTGGCTCCCGACCTAGATAGGGTTTGGAGGTGAGGGGAAGGGGGGGGAGGATGGAGAGGGGAAGGGCGAATGGCAATCAGAGGGAGAGAATGAGAGAGAGAGACTGGTAGGGAGTGAGAGAGACAGGATACCTGTTTTTCTGTGCTCCCTCAAGCTGTTGTTCTGATTGAACAAGGTAAGTTGATTCTTAGAATCTGCAAAAACTCAAAATGATGTCATTATGCTTAATATAGGACACAATCACAGAACCAGTAATAGGGGCATATTATAGAAGATGTATCTTTAATATCTTGTCAAGTGAGGGAGTCTTAATATATCTTGTTTTGATTTGTATCTCAGATGAAGGAGCTGTTTTGACATTTCATAAGGTGTATACAGATGCTGTGTTATTTGTAAAAGATGGATCATCTTGTTTTAAGAAAAAGACTGGTATCTATAGATCCAAGTATTCCTATTAAGGAAGTACAATCACTGGAATGTACAGGCTTTTATAGCGGGTCAAATATCAATATGGCCCAAAATTATACCCATGCCAAATACTAGCCAATAATGCAAATGTACCCATATCAAGCCGATAAATTATTGTTCATCTCTACTTGATAAAGATGAACAATATCATGAAGCAGGTTAATTGCAATTTTTAGGCGCTCAGGTGGCTCACCTTCTATAGCATGCACCCTGTGTACGAAGGCCTTGTCCTTCCACAGCAACCACGTTTCGATTCCAACATGGTGCCATTTGTGCCGGTCAGCTGGATAAAGGACGGTTAACTTGTGATCCATTTCTATTATAGACTCAATGATTGAATAAACTCATGTTTTGTCCTGTGTTGTTGTCATTTGCAACTCTGAGGAGAAAAAGAAATGATCCAGCTGTCTGTCGTACAGCAGCGGCAACAGTCATGCCACTTGGACATGCGAGGCAGGAGTGACATTTTCTCCAGTGAATTTAAAGTATAAGAAACATGCTGATGATAAGTGACAGGATGTACAATAATACTGTTTTAGCAAATGTTTTCTTTGCCGTGTAGCCTCAGACTCACTTGTGGTGTCTCTGTCTGTTTTGGCTTTGCAGGTAATTGATGAAAACTACCTCAACATTAAATAAACTATGCAAATGTCCAGGTGTGGACCAAGGCACTCTCCTCACTCAGTGGTGCTTCAAATCGTCTGCACTACCCAACCGCCTCCAAGACCGGCTTCTGTACTGGGATCTCTGACACACACACAAACATACGCATACATACACGCACACACTAACCACCACTATGGTCCCCTTGAGCAGAATTCAGAGCTACTGGTTTATGTGTGGAGTGTTATAAATTTGAAAGTCAGTTTTGGCTGCTGCACTACACTGAATGGACTGAATTGTCCATGATGTCTGGATTGAAATTAAGGTGCTCAGTATTATGACAGTGTGTCATCATTTTGTTTTAGTCTCAAGACACCAAAACATTTTTTGTGACATTTAATAACAGATCGATCGAAGGACACAGTCCACCTTTTTCAGCTGAATGTAACCAGAGTCACGTTCCCTCCAAACACGCACCTCATTAGAGTGCAAACACACACACACACACACACACGCACACGCACACGCACACAGACCAGTTCACTGAACTCTGCTCAGATATCATGCAGTTTGCCTCTCTGCATGTGTGCTCTCTTATCTGTTTTCTTCCTTTCAGTGAAATTCAATATTTGTTGCAACATCATAGAAACAAGATGAGGAACCTTTGGTCTAGCTTCACACTGGAATAGTAAAGATAGAGTTACTCATGTAGCAGAAGATGTACAAGTCCTGGCCGGTTTGTTGACACCCCTTAAACTTTGGTTGTGGTGATGATTTGCGATATTTTCAGTGTCCCTTTACTTAAAAGCAAAAATTGTACAAATGCTGTTCTGGCTGCCCTCTTTTTGCACACAGAACTAATATTTCCTTTCATTGCTACTAACTGGATCAAAAACCAATGAAGATTGATTCTGAGTGATTAAAATAATCCTTCAGGTGTTGTTCAGTGTTTCTCTTCTAATATCTGATATCTAACATATCAACGAAAAGTATGTTTGCTTATTTCAAAAATGAGCTTTTTGGTGTGTTGTGACAGTAATCAGGCATATTTAACATCCTCTAAATGAATGAGCTGAAGAAAGAAGAATATGGTATTGTATGTTTTGAAGTCAGAACACACAAAAATGTCCATTTAAGGGGTGCCAATAATGCTGAGCAGAGCTGGGTACATTTTCATTGTTTTTTTTTTTTGTATTCTAATTAAGAAAAAGACCCCATGAAATACATGTAATGAGATGAAATGGTGCTCTTTGTCATTCGCTCTCTAGTAGAGACCAAGTGTTGTCAGAGAGTTGTGGCGACACTGTTTAGTGCTTTAGTGAAGCTGAATCCAGGTGTACAAGAAATCAGATTCAACTAATTTCTGTATTTATTAGCATTTTCTTCTTCATGCAAATTGGGTAAATCACACTACCACATTGGACCACAGCAGAAATACTCTTAGAGCAGGAATTTTTAACTCTTTTTAAGCTAAGTCATATTTATCTCTGCTGTTGGGACGCGCAGGTTTGAGCAAATGTTTAGGACTCACTCATGTTTTTTGGAAGTATAGAACAAACCACACACACTCATGCATGCAAAATCCTCACACACTGAGAAAAAAAAAACAATTAAACATGACCACAACAAACTACTGGACTCTCTTCACACCTTTTTGTTTGCTTTTTTTTATTTTTTTTTGTGTAATTTGTTTTTTGTAAAGAATGTTTGTACTGTGAATGTGATTCATTCTGTATAGTTGTGTATAATTTAGATTATTATATTTATGCCGTCAGTCTCCATTTGCCTTTGTATTTGTTTTTCTTTTTTTTTTTATCCTGAAATGTGTTGACATTGTAGAATGCAACAGTGTGTGTACTTGACTCACAGTCTGAAAACAATGGTGCTACATTTGGACTGTACCTGATCTTATTTATTCTGTAGTGAAAACATCAAAAACAAATCCAATACTTGGTGCTGTACACAGGGACATTTGTAAAGCATTTTCTCAGCATTTCCTTTCTCATATTTAATGTGCTATTGTCTGGTTCTTTGAATGCCTGGTATACAACTGTAGGCGCCACCTTTTTAGATGAATTGACTCTGCAGCAGCTTGCTCAGAGTAAACAGGTATGAGAACCTCTCCCGCCACAGTTGGAAACATAGGTCAGCCCGCTTTGCTCTCAAAAGTGAGCAGCTTATCTTTTCGTGAACAAGACACACTGTTTTTGTACATAACTTCCTTTTGTTTCTCCTTGTTTGTCTCTCCATAAACAGAAAAGTATAAAAGAAATGTATCTATATACAGTCTATATATATATTTATATATATATATATGAGTCTATATATAAGTGAGTGGGGGTGTTTTGGTGCTGCATTGTGACTTTAAACTCGACCTGTTAAACAGGAGACTTGAAGCCAAGGAGAGTGAAGCCTCTCCACGCAGATGGTGCCTAACAACATGGCGACACAACAGCCCCTGAATCCTTATGACACACACACACACACATACACACCACAGAACTAGAAACACAAACCAAGGTGCTGTGGCTTGAACACAACTAGACTCCAGCACTAGAACTGTCTTTACTTTTCATGTTTAATCGTTTCTTCTTTTTTGATTTCTGTTTTGTTTACCAACCCAGATTCTGCAAGAAAAATGGTGCTTCTGTTGTTCAAACAATCCAGATCTTACAGACTAAATCCTTACCGGTGCATACGAAACTAGGTGTCCACCTCCTTTACACGCACTGTCTGACTTTAGATGTCTTACTGTCGAGGCCCTTACCTTGTAATGTGAGCATGTTGTGTAACTGCAAAGACATGCTGATGTAAAACACTTGTGTTAGGGTGTATGTGTGCATCACTTGGAGCAGCCGAGCGTCCTTTTCTGATAGAATACAATTAAGCTCAGATTTGCGTGTGTGTGTGTGTGTGTGTGCGTGTGTGTGCGTGCGTGTGAGTGAGTGTGTGGTTTATTTTATTTTTTACTTGCCAGTGCATATCTAAGGGAAGATTAGACTAATAAGGAAAGCTTTATTTTAAACTCCTGTCCTGTGCACTCACTCACCTGCGAGTGTCCAAGTGAAAAGAAGAAAAGTCCTTTTAGAAGATGATTAGAGACTATAGTCCATTTGTTACCAGCACTGAGAGGTCTTTTGTAATTACTGTTGATGCTGTTTTGATTTTCTTATTCTTGGTGTTTGATACAACTGCAGTTACATGTTATGCTTTTAATTGTGTCTACAGATTCCTGTCAGTTTTTAATACTACTAGTCAGACAGACAGCACGGTGCTCTCCTTCACTTAAAACAAGGAAATTGCAGCTATTGATAAATACTACTCTCTTCCTGTTGTGCTGCAGGGTTTAATGGTTTAATAATCTTCAACACGAGCTTGCCTGGCGGCTTTCTTACGGTCCGGTCTAACCTATGGAAGTTTCTCTAACCTGGAGGGGCGGCGCGGTGTGTGCGCGCGTGAGAACGGCTTGGCCGGAGATTCAGTTCATTACAGATTTCAACCAGTTTTTGTAGCTACTAGTACAATCAGTCAAAGGGTTGAGGTGCTGTTATTCAAGTCCTTTGGTGCACGAGCATGATTTGAATGAAAGCTTTTATGCAGTTCTCCAGCATGCTCCATCCTGGTACATTATTAATCTGCGAGAGCTTTGCAGTCGAGGCTGTTTACTCTAAATCCTGCCAAAGGTCTTCACTCAGGAACTTCCCAGATTGCTTGAAATCATGTAATGAAGTAAACAGTTTTCTTTTACTAAACTACTGCGCGTCACAAACGTATTCAACATTTTTGCGACATGGTGAAGTCCCTCTCTAACCCAACTCAGGACCTGGGCAAACCCCCTCAGCGAGTGTATTTCGAGGTAAAATCAGCCAACTGTCTCATCAGATCTCCTCAGGCCTCGTTTCTCACCGCCGCACACATCGAGCCTCTCCGGTGAAATCCAGCTTTATAAAGCTTTATGAGTCGGTCTGATCTCGAGAAGCTGTGAAATGGCTAAGACTTTCAGCATCTTCCTCATCTCACAAATGCCTCTGTCTAGATTCGTGTTTCTTAAAAGGAGGTTCACTGTCCTTTGTGTGGATTCCTCGTTATGTGGGGGGTGAACTGACTCTGGACTCGTGTGACCTACAGTCTGTGTACAGTTGATCTCTGATCGGTGCAGCCAGGGCAGGTTTGAGGTGCAATAACGGCAAACCTACTTTCCAAAAGGCCCTGCGGTTTTCATGATAAAATTGTTACTGTTTCGGTGTTGGTGCTTTTATCCTAAGATGTTATAATGAAACAAAATGGAATTAATGTTTTTTTTTTTCTGCGGTTTTATGATTATTAATAAAAAAATGTTTCATATAATATTTGAATTAACTTTGTTGTGTGTAGTGGCGTTTATGTCCTATTCCACTTCCTCAGGGACGACGAGATGTCGAGGTTTACGCCAGTGATGGAACGTGATGAACTAAATGTTGTACTATTCCACTACATTTATTTGAAATTTGTAGTTACTAATTACCTTACAGATTACATGTTACGTCAGAGACCAAGTAGCACATTTTTGAATTAATGTATTATATCAGCAATCAGATTAGAAAAAAAACAGTTATTCTGATAATTAGAAATTGGGTCCAATAATCAGCTGACCCATAGTAAACAGTGCTAAAGAGCATTTTTTTTTGCCAGAAATGTACTTTTGGTACACGACTTTCACTTTTACAAAAGTAATACTTTAACACATTTATCTTTACTTGTACTCAAGTATGACTTTTGGGTAATTTCTAGGTGGGTAATTTGGGTAATCTCTAATAGGTTTAAACCTATGATGACTTGATATGATATGATGATGAAAAAAAACATCATGCCAGAGTACAGAAGACTCACATGGTCATTATAACAAGCTGCGAATCTGTATATAACAAAATATGTCTGCCATATGTGTCAGGGGGCTCCCGAGCAAAAAGTGTATTCACTTATTTTCACTTTAACTTCTATTTAGAAGTAACACAATGTCATAATATATGACTATACTGGTCATGTTTTTATACACGTTCTGTGACAAAATATTTTAAATTCTTAATAGAATAGAGTTTTAAAAACACTGATTTATGTCAAACTACGTTGGTATGAACATTTGAGAAATTATTAACTTCTTTTTGTGCCAAAATGTTGAGTCTTAGGAGGGCCATGAAAAAAAAGTAACTCCTAATAACTAACTAATAATAATAATAAAGCATTATACAAAAAATGAATGGAGAAATATAGAGAAACTATGTTTAAATAAAATAAAGCCGTTTTTGTTTATCTTCTCGTTTTTCATTTATTTCTATAAATACTTATTTCATACACATTATTTTGTATTTTCTTTTATATTATCATTTATTCATTCTATTATTTTACTTTGTGTTTTTTCTTTCTCTGTTGCTTTTCGTCCATCACAAAATGCCTGGAAATGTTCCCAACATCGAGCCTGTGTGGTGAAGCTGCTGAGCCGGAACAACATGTGAAAATCTCCACAATAGTTTTTTATCAACATTTGAAGACACTGAAGCCGTCTCAATACTCCAACATGGCGGCTGCAGTATCTACACTACTAAATATAGATTATATCAATGTTCCACCTCTGAGTGGATTAATATATAGACTAACTCCAGATTACTGTAGGTTTAAATTATCTGTTCCACATGTGCCCTGATTCCCACGGCATAAACATACAGAAACAACCTCACATTGCTGTCTGTGAGAAACGGAGATGATGGGGTACCTGCGAAAGGAGTTTCCTAGAAACACTGCTGCTGTTGATAACACGTTGGAGCCATTAGATAATTTCATGTCATTCCTGAGGATTTGTGGTGTACAAGTCTAAGCCTTGGCCTTATCTCTCGGGATACATGGCTGCTAAACCAACCCGAGACCTTGACTGTGTGCAAAACAAGCCTGCAGCTGTGCGAGCGGTGACGGGAGGGACGGCTCTTTGAAAGGAATCAGATCCATTCATGCGATCTGTTACTTGTTGCTGGACACTGCTGACTCCCTTCTGGCATAAATGAGAACAGATATATTGTACACAGTCATAGGTTATCTGCCCTGAAGGGTATTGTTTCATCCAGACACTAGAAACACATAAGTAAATGAGTGATAGCAAGTACAAGTAAATGCTTGTAATAAGAAAAAACAGCATCCAAATCGACACGCAAAAATTAAAAATTGTCTACAAACAAGACACGATATCTCACTGAAATGCTGATTGAGGTGATTGTGATTTATAAATGTTTTTTGACAAGAAATTAACAAATATACTTGGTCTGTCCATTAAAGGAGTCATATAATGCTAATTTCTGTTTACTCCTAGGACAGGTTAAAATTCTTAAATGCTCAAAAACACGCCACACTATCTACCTCTCTTCTTCCCACTTTGTCTGAAACCTTGTTTTAGCTCCCGTCTCTTTAAGGCCCCTCCTAGTGAATATCAAGTCTGTTCTGATTGGCCAGCTCACACACGCCTGAGCCAGCACCGCTAACAACAACAGAGCAACTGTGCTGAATACATTTGTCTGTGATAACACAAAGTCACTGAATTAGAAGCGGGACTACTGACGAGATGTTAAGGAGCAGTGTTTTCTGTGGGAGAGAGGAGCGTCTGGACTTTTTAACTCTGAAGTTTAAACAAAAAATAAAAAATAGGTGACTCTTAAATATGAGCTAATCAGCTGGAAGCAGCGAGCCTGGCTCAGTCCAAAGGTAACAAAATCAGCCTACCATCACCTCCAAAGCTCGCCAATTATCGTATTTTTTCTTGTTCATATAACTGCACAAAATAGCGAGGTGTAAAAAACGTGGTCATCCCCACAGTGACAGGAAGACGAGAAATAGTCCCCCCAAACGAACCCACAAGTTGTGTTCAGTTTAGAAGTGCTGGTATACTAATTTACCCTGCGGTCCAATACCCAGAGAGAAGGCACAGACAGATGACAGAAGCCACAGTGACAGATGAAGGTCGAGGTTCAAGGCGAAATGTGGCCGCCACAGTAGCTCAGTTGGTAGAGTGCACACCCCGTGTACAGAGGCTACGTCCTCGCGGCAGCATTCATCAGGTCAGGAAGCAGTTTCCCCTTCATGCTAAGCTAAACTAAGCTAAGCTAAGATAAGCTAAGCTAAGCTAAGCTAAGCTAAGGTAAGCATCTCCTGGCTCATTCACAATGCATAAAAGGGGTATCTATCTCCTCATGTAACGCTCAGCATGACAGCGAATAAGTGTATTTCCCAAAATGTTGAACTATTCCTTAAAACCACCTCGAAGAAGACGCTTGAATGTCCTAACAGGTAAGATGTACCTTTACTGATCCAGTGTGGGAGAAAGCCAATTGATGCAGCGGCACAGGGGAACAGACTGCGTGTAAACAATAATACAATAATAATTTAAAGAGATTTAAATTAGACCTTAAACTGTATGCATTTGTCATGGACATGCACACCAATTTTAGTTCTGCACTGTCCTTGAAATGTGTACTTCAGTTGAAGTGCAAGCTCAATTTATTCTTGACTGTTCTTTTCACTGATTTTTCCTCCCTGCGCAGCTTAGTTATTTGAATTTCAGCAAAGAAACCTGACCTTGTCTTCTATATCTAACTGGAATGATAAAGCAACGATAATCATGAACCCTCCTTTCAATATCTGAACTCATCTCCATTAATCTACAGAAAGGGACGATCTGTGTGTATGTGTGTGTGTGTGTGTGTGTGTGTGTGTGTGGGTGTGTGTGTGTGTGTGTGTCTGTGTGTGTGTCCACAACGGCCTTCTGGAGGTGAAAAAAAAGCACCTTTCTAAGCAGAAAACGTATCAAACAGTCCAGATCAAGGACAAATGTTTTTTTTTCTGCTTTTGGCATTTCTTTCCTATTTTGGCAGTGTGTTCCAGTGTTAGTGAGAATGGAAGGTGGGAGGATACAACTCCCATCCTCATGAGCTTGACCCATTCATAACAGCCCCTCAAATTGCGAAAAACGTCCGACCACACAGACAGAGCAACAAACAGACGGACAGCGCAGCATGTTCGGCGCGGATGTCTTCTGCTGTGGAGCCTTGATGCTCTGCTGGACCAGGCTCTGTGTGGCCCTGCACGTCTCACACGGACAGCCGCTGATCCCGGCCCACGCCCCCGAGATGACAGGTCGGGAAACCAAGGCAACCTCTGGAAGTTTATGTGATCTGTGCAAAACAAAAAAATTGGATTGTTTGCATGCAGTTCCTGCCTCTAGCTGTGTAATGTAATTTGATGTTTCTTCTAATTGAATCAAAGGAGATCACCACGCAGCGAGCTCCACAGAGACCGGAGATGGTTTGGAAATTAAAAATCATGTGCCTCATCATGCGCCGTGCTTTGTGGACGACGTATTGGCAGCGCTGCGTGAAGCCGCGGGGAGCGGCGGTGAACTCACAAACCGTAGTTTGACCCTGTTTGGAATCTGCACAGCAACTGATGATCCGTCGGGCTCGGTCCTGTTCGAGCTTGCTAAGGAAGCAGGCAGAAATGGTTTGGAGGCTTTGCATCCAGCTGCAGGTAACTGAACTCTGATTGCGACCATTTTTGTTTAAATCTTGTTTGTCTAACAGCGTGCCCCGTTTTCTCCATCAGTGCACCTGTCAGAGGAAGATGAGAGAGGAGCCCTAAAGTTGACCTTTGACCTCCTGCAGTCACCTTGGCTCCAGCAGAAGCCTGTGCTGCTCTTGGCATTTGAAAGTCCCCTCAGCGGTGGAAACCTGGACGTCATGTTTACTAGTCAGTCGTTGCAGCCTAACACACAGGTAAGGAAAGGTCTGGTGTGAGTAATGCATGAATTGAAACTGTCCCGGAGTTCTTAAACTATTTCTGTGGTCTTCCTGTCGCTGTCTCCTCTAGCCTGTGTGCATTTCAGGGGAAACACGGTACATGATGCTGACGGGAAAGGCATGTTCCCTGTTTAAATATTACCAGACTACTATCAGAGCGGTGCTCTGTAAACACCCTTTTACTCTATTCCTCAGACACGCGCATGGTTCAGGTTCTTCGCAGACCTCCTCCTTCCTCTGTGAGCTGAAGCGGTTCCTGGGTGACGTCACGCCTCGGGGTCAGCCCGAGTCCCCTCCGCTCCAGCTGACCTCCTTACAGTCCATGCCTCCCCTCACACTGGGCGTATCCTCCAGCGAAACCCTGCTGGCGGGATTGATCAACTCCTCGGCCCTCACCATCTTCTCCTTCTCTACCTGTTGCTCCATGTCTCAGGTGCACCGTAGAGAGTTGGCCCTGTCCCCCGCACTGGCGGAGGAGCTCAGGCAGAGGATGGAGCAGACCGTGATGCAGATAACGGAGGTAATAAGGGAGGAGGATTTTGGTCAGAGAGCCACGGACAGGCTGGGGAGGCTCAGAGAGCTCAGCGCCTTTCCCAAGGAGGAACCGGCATCAGGTGATGTGTGTCAACAGTGTCCTAAAGCAACTGTTCCCAAACTTTTTAGTCACATGCACCCTCACAGGCCTGTCAGGTGAACTTAAGTACCCCCTTAATTGACAGCCCTGTCATGTTCCAAACACTGATTTTTTAAATGTATTATATATATTATTTATATTTAGTAACACCTTTGCTTGTAGAGTTAAAATAGTATTTGCATGAGCACATGTGACAAACAAACACGGATGTTCTTAGTATCAAGATCCTGTATTATCATTGTTGCCGGCGAGGGCCAGGGCCGAGGGCATTATGGGTCGTCTGTGTTTTTGTAAACGTGATATCTCGTGAACGCTTTTAGGGGTTTTTATTCAAAGGTTGCACAAAATGTGCACTCCGACTCAAGGATGACCTGATTCAATTTTGGAGGTCAAAAGTCAAAGGTCACAGCAACCCCCTGTCTCATGAACTGATATCTCCAGAACACCTTCAGGGATTTTCATCAAATCTGGCACAAACCCACACTTGAACTCAACGATGAGCTGAGGTCAAAGGTCACTGGAACCTCACATCTTCTGAACGCGAAAGCTCAAGAACGCCGCGAGGGAATTTTTCGTTATATTTGGCACAATATATACACTGATACACTGACTGATTAGATTTTGGTGGTCTAAGGTCAAAGGTCATTGCAACGTCAATGTCATTGCAATCTTAAGAATGCCTTAAGGGAGTTTCTTCGAATTTGGTACATAGGTCCACTTGGATTCAAGGATAAATGATTACATTTTGGAGGTCAAAGATCAAGGTCAGTATTTCAAGAATGAATTGAGGGAACTGTCAAATTTAGCCCAAACCCACGCTTCGACTCGAGGGTGAACTGATTCACTTTTGGAAGTCAAAAGGTGCTGCAGCCTTAATTATTGCGAGCTCACAGTGACCTTGTACCATATTGTAGCTTCTAAGCAGCCTTACCTACTTTAAAGCGGAGGCATACAACCACCACGCTGTACTTCTAGTTAACTGATATTCCTGTTTCCTCTTCTGCATAGAACAGGAGAGAGCCAGTACCGTGCATTTCTCTTGCTGAAGGCCCTCCAGACAGTGGCTCGAACGTACGTGTTGAAGAGAGGACAGCGCACAGCCAGGGCCGGCCCCAGCAGCCCAGGGGGAGTCAACATATGTGGTCTGCGGAGCCTCACTGTGTCCCTCGAAAGGCATCTTTTGGCTCCAAACACTGCCAACATTGACAACTGCCACGGCACGTGTGCTGTCCCACTGGTTAATCCCACCAACCACGCCGTCCTGCTCAACTCCCACATTGAGAGTGAGAGGGCGGCGAGTAGGGGTGCCGATGAGCGGCCACCGTGCTGTGTGCCTGTGGCCTACGAAGCCCTGGAGGTGGTGGACTTCAACGAAGATCTGACTCAAGTCAGGCCTTTTGAGAATGTGGTGGTGAAGGAGTGTGGATGCCGCTAAAGCTGCGAGAGCGTACTTATGTCCTTATTATTATTTATTCACACTGTATTAATGGTACTAGAGGCACATGTTAACCGACAGAGGTCTCTGTAGGTCACATACTATCACATATAGCGTGTTTTATTTGGAGGGGACGAGCAAGTTTATCGAAACCATAACAAATTGTAATCCAAAATATGAATCTTTTTCATTCGAAGAAGGGAAATAATCTTTCTCTGCATGTAAAGATTTTGCTTTTATTATCTTGGAAGTTTTTGTTTAATAGGGGCAAACCTGTTAAAACGCTAGGCTAGGTGGCAATGTGGTGGGAAGTGACATTTCTAAAGCGTTGATACTAAAAGGTACATTTGAGTGATTTAAAATGTGATAAATATTTTTGAATAAAGCATGCCCTGCCAAAAAAAATCAACATTGTACAATACAGACACATTGGATTAAATGTAACATTCTGTATCTGTTTATTATTAAATGCAAAGTACATTGGGACTGTTTCTTGACTCAGAAACCTGTTGCTGGTACAGTTAATGCTTTAAACAGCTGTGTACGAATCACTCTTTGATTTTGGGTTTCAGGGTCACTTTGGCGCCCATCGGCTTTTTTCTTCTTCTTATCACTCCGACCTCTTCAGACCCCCACCAGCCCATGAAACTGTCCCATATGGAAAACTGCAGGCAGAGAGCAGGACACAACACGCAGTTGGAATCAAGGATTACATTTGACATTTTTCAGGAAAATCTGCCCCTTACATACAGTTATTACATAAAAACTAATTCGATTTGTATTTGGTTCAAATTTGCTGTTTAACGGTTGTGGTGATGATGCCTTCTACAGACATCCTGGAGCTGCTCCACTGTCACTACCACAGAAAGCACCTTGATGGCTTCAAGACATTTACATAAAACTGATTAAGTAATCATAATAAATTGGGACCAATGGGGATGGTTCTGTAATACATTAGATGGCATTCATACATCTTAATCTGCAATCAGGGGCAATGCTAGAGTTTCTGGCCGATGGCCAATGTCTGTTGTAGCTCTGGCCCCATTGATCATCCAGCTTCCATCCCTCCCTTCCCTCTCATAAAGATGGGTGGATTATGTGAAGCCCAAGGGAGTCATGGTGAAAAGGGAGCAGCAACTTCAGTAAGAAAGAAATGAGGGTGGACCGTGGTGTTAGTGCTCATCCCTGTACTGAGCTGGTTATACGTGGGCATTTGCCAATTCAAATGCGGTCTCTTTATTTCCAGATTTTACAACCCTTTCTCCCAGTCTTCATGAGATTGATGAGAAAAAGGATTCAGAAACACATTGTTAATATAGCGCTAACTGGTTCAGCTGCAGGGCTGCAACCGATCCCATTTACATCCTGCAAATGAGCTGGAATAAAAGAAACCCGCTATTATAAACTCCACAAAAACTCCACTCAAAGGTTAGGTAGACAGTACCTGAAATATTGATCCATCCTGCAGACTCCCAATGAAAGACCTGATGCCTGTCTCCTCAACAAAATAATCTACAGCTTCTAAAAAGACAAGAAAACGTTAAAGACACTCAAATCATGTTGAGTTAGATGACACAGAAGAGACAGACTTTAAATGGTAGAGTGTGTTTACAGGTCTTGGGGAGTTTGATTGCCAATGTAGTATAAAGAAAACTGTGGCTGCATGTAGTCTGTTAAATCGCCTGATAGTTGCATTGTGGGTAATGTAGGGACCAAGTTGGTGGGTGGAAAAATATGTGGGTATAATGTCGATATCTATGATACTGCTGTATCGATTTTGAATTTGTTTTTGTTTTTTAAACTCTCCTTAATGAGTCCCACGGTGTTACAGGGGTACAACCTGGTGCCTACATTACCCACAAATCAATTTAGCCACCAAGTGACATCACTGAAGGCAATTTATCAGTTTAGATGCAGCTTTCTTTGGAGCCACAAAAGTCTTTAAACTACTTTTGTTACATATACAGTAGTCAAGCAGTAAACACTCTTCAATGTGTAAAGGGTTAGATAGTTAGTTAAAATAAAATTTCCCTTCAATTACACATATCAGCCACATAAAGGATGATATAGAAATACAATAATGTCAAAAGTACTGCTAGAAGCAAACGTACAATATTTATTAATCTAAAACTTTTTGCCGACATCAGATTAACATCATATTTGTCATCCTAACTCATCTTTCTAATCTCAAGTGTATGTTCCTGTCTGTATGTAATGTGACATGAGAACAGCACTCACCATGCACTTCATGTACACTCGAGCTCACAAGCAGTACGACCAGCGCCAGCACTATGCAGCGGTTCATAGTGAATCCCTTCCAAGGATTTGGAACATCACTCAAGTTTTCGATGGACAGAATCCTGTCATAAGACACTACAGACACAGACACACACACACACACACACACACACACACACACACACACACACACACACACACAGGTCAGACGCATGTACCAGCTGCCATAGTATACACATGATCATTTGTTTAGGGCTGACGAGTTCCTTACTTGTGATGTTTTCAGATGTTGCAACTCCTGCTCCTAAAGTCCTGTAGGCTTAAAGTTGAATCCAAAAATGAAGCTAAGATGAAGAAAAGTGTGTATTCGTCATGCACAGAATTAGTTTTTGCAGACTATTTATGTCCGAACTGCCATTCGCACAGTCTTTCAGGCTGTAGCCGACTGTATGTCACACACCAGTCCGCTTAAAATAGGCACCTGCAGCTAGTTGAAAAGGATATTTGATTTAAAGAGGCCCAGTTCAATTTTTATATGAAACCCACTACAGACAAAATAGAAACCTACCTGATGTGACCCCCTTGGGTTTTGTCTCACCGCTGAAGTGAATGTTAATGTTGTGTTGATGTTGATTCCTGCTCTGCTGGCAACAGGGCAGAGTTATAGACCCCCTGCACCGGGCTGCTCTGTGCTTTGACTGACAGGCACAGATGATACTTACATGCTTACAGTCAGTAACAAGTGTTACCAGCCTCTTAGCTTCTGGTCCATTGATAAGAGAGATGACTACAACCAACTGTTTTTCTTCCTCCTCTGGGTGGAAACATGTCACCAGATGGGATAAAACAATGAAAATTGAAGATATTGTTAGTGATGGAATGTGACTAAGTACATTTTGCCTGAATGAATATTGTATGCAATAATCGGTTGACCCACAATATACAGTTTTTACATAATGCAAATACGTGTATAATTGCATACACTTTTACACCGGTGTGTTTAGTGCGTACATTTACTCATTGCACTTAATTTTATTAAGTATTTGCATTTTTTTGCTACTCTATCACTTTCCAGGGGGAAATGCTATACATTTTACTTATTTGAG
The DNA here is from genome assembly GCA_903131615.1 of Diplodus sargus. Classification (NCBI taxonomy): domain Eukaryota; kingdom Metazoa; phylum Chordata; class Actinopteri; order Spariformes; family Sparidae; genus Diplodus; species Diplodus sargus. The sequence continues at coordinate 1,133,663 of CAEMYA010000120.1, forward strand.
ATTTAAAGTTACAATTTTACAAATTAAGATTTTACATAATAAAAACAAAAACACGATGAGTATTGCTGTGTTATAAATTAAACACCACTTACTGTAACAGTATGTAAAGTAGCTAGATTTTGCTTTATGATTTAACTGTAAAATACTGTTACTGTACATGTAAATGCATCAGTAATACTAGTGTTAAAATAAAATACCAGCACGGGTTTATTAAAAGAAATGGCTCATTAACCGCGTCATGTCTTCACAGGACTACGTCACGGTGAACAGGCCCCGCCCCTGACAAACACCGCAGCCTGCCTGCTCTGTTAGCTCAGCATTAGCGGAGAGGAGAGGACAGAGCGAGCTGCTGGTGTTGACGCTGGCCGGATGGTTAAATCTAACCTACAGACGATTTTGAATAGTCATTGTTTTGTGAGAGAAAAAGAGAGAAACTTATCCGAGATGCCTGTTATTGAGCAATCCAGTAATAAACCTGAAAGTGAAAGGTATGTCGTCGTTGTCGTCGTTGTGAATTGTTATGAGCTAATTTAGCATGCCAGGCTAGGGTTTAAAAACCGCGGCCTAGCCAAGAGAGACGGTGTATGTCCTGGAGTGGTTAGCGCTATTCCCCGTGTTTTCTTGTTTACATAACAGCGCTGTTTGTTTCATTTGATGCTCCCAAAAAATACATTATGAAGCGCGTTCGGATTCACACCTTTTCAATAAGCGTCCTAAATAAATCACCCTGAAATACAGAAGTGCAACTCATTTGTAAGACATTGACTAATCATCGGCGTTCAAGCAAATACACAAAATGTCAACGTCGCTGTTGATCTGTGTTCCAGTTAGCTGGCTAAGCTAACGCACAAGCTATTATGTGAAACGCAATAGAAACACGTTAGCTACTAGCTATGGCGCTAGCGAACGTAACAAGCCGACCTTGCCATTAATAAAAAACGATTTGGCTTCTTGTTTATTTTTAACCTTAATGTAAGTATAGTGAGACATCATTTTTCTTGATTAGTATTAGTATTTCGGTGTTGATATCAATGTCAGCGTAGACGCACTGCTAGCTGCTGTAGCTAACGGCTAGCCGTTATATCACCGATGTTTTCATATTCTCGGCGTCGCAGTGAAAACAGTCGAAGGCAATAACGCCACAATATTTTGGTTGTATTTAACGAATTAACCAATTAGCTCATGTGGGAATTACACAGGACGTTAAAATAAATATCAAGATTATTTACACTTTGTAACCAAACGCCGTTGTAAAGGTGACTGAATTGACAATTGTGGCTTCACGGCTTGTTTTTTTTCTCCCCATTTTGCCCTCGGGCTCAGATCCAACTTAACCTTGACATCCTGCAACTTGTCGAAAGAGGACCTATCCAATTTGTTGAAATTATAATGGGGCAATCATACTAGATAAATCAACATTTAAATAACCTCTGTGACGTACGTTAATCCAACTCCGTATTACATTAACCATTGCGGGGGGATTCACCAGCCAATAGATTCCTGAGACGGCTTGTTTGTTGGTTCACATCCAGTTAAATATGGGAATTGCCTGGAAATGTGAAAAGACTGTTAGATGCCTGGAAATACGCTCATAATTTTGTAACTTGTAAGCGATTAGCCTGGGGGGTGATTATACCTCGGTCGTGTTCCGACACGATCTTGGTCGAGGCTGTTTTCCTCGCTCTAACGTTACACTGTTGTGAAGCACTCGTAGGAAATTTCCACTGCACTGCAAAGGGGGGTGGTATGGGCACCGTTGAGTCCAATGATGACATATTGCACACGAGCTGTTGTTTGTTCTATAGATGCATTATTATTGTGAGACGTTTCCGTTCACGGTTACCCAATAGATGCTTTCATTAAAGGCTCAAGTGATAGTTATAGTTGAAGATTGTGTATGGGGAGTTTCAGTGAGGTATTTTCAGTCGTTAGTGCCACAAGCTTTTATTAGAGTTAAGCAAGTGATTCCCTCAGAGCTACTGATCCTGTTTACGGTTTTTGGGGATGATGCTGGTATAACCATGTTACACGATCTGAAGCACAGACACTTAAAGAAGTAATTTTTTTTCTTGTTGGGTTTTTGCATTTCCTTTATTCTGTTATTGAGCATTTTTGTACATGTAAAAGATCTGCAAAGTGAAGAGGCCCAAAGTTAGCGCCAAGGGAAGTTAATCTCTCCCGTAGAAACGGCTGCTCCTGCAGTACCTGAAACACCTGGTTCGGAGGCGACTCTTCCGTAACTTTTTTGCATCACTATGTAACAAGCATTATATAAATTTGTATATTTATGTACATATTTAAGCCATGGTTAGCAGCTGCATCTGCATTGTTTTGTTTTGCACTACCTCAGCTTGCTTGTAGCTAAAATGGAGCGTTCAAGACACAGCGTGTAAAGGGCTGCTGCAGCAATGCACCACATTGTGTTTTTTGAAAATTTTAGTATGTAAACATGCTTTACCATGACCCTACTACCCCCAAATAAAAGAACTAACCTGAGAAAGTAGAACAATATGACCTCTTTATTAATACTCACATGATGTCACCCTCGTAGAGATAAGTTGTCCTTTTTACGTGAAATTAATTCATGGCAGTGGTTCTCTTATGCAAGCAGAGGCTCAAGAGACCATACGTTCATGTGACGAAGACGTGAATGTGCATTGCTCTCACCTTTTGACGTGTGGATTTCAAAGTATGCTTTTAACTGAATAGATAAGTTGATTGAAAGCCTTTTACAAAAAAGGTGGTGATTACTATGGCCATTTAACTTAATCTCTTAATTTGATTTGGAGACCTGTGACCTGTGTTAGTTTACGATCTCAATTGAATTGCAAGATCAAGCAATAGGTTGTACATTGTATACTGACGCGCTTACCCAGAGCGATGGGAGTGACAATGGTTCTCATTTTGTTTTCACACATCTGCTCCACATTTAGCACAGCAGTGGCATTTGCGTAAGAGAGCATCTGTGCATGTCTGAGTGCATGTGCAGCGCCGCCGTTTATGGGTTATGTTCCCGACCTGAGCCTTGAGAATAGGCTTACTCTCAACATTGCAAATGTATGCAGCCGCACAAGTGAGCCAAGCTAATTCTATAGAGAACATTGACTGGCGCCTCCATTGAAATGGCCAATCGCACCTGTTAAACTGGTTTCTGTCCCACTCTGTTACAAACTGGAGCAAAGTGGCTGGTGCAGGACCAAAGTAGGGCAAATGGTTAGACAAACAGACCGCTCATCTGGCAGACTGCCGCTAAGAATCATGTGACAAGCTTAATGCTATCTCACAGAAACCGAGGCAGAATATAGATCTGTTTTTAGGAAGGTTAGTGTCTCTTCAGATATGAACAATGAATTTTTCCACCGGGGACAGTGATGAGAATCATGACGTCTTTCTCGTATGGGAAGACTTTGTTTCGGGGAGGGGGGTTTAGTTATTATTCTACTGAGAGTCGACACACAAAATTGTGTCATTTTTAATGTGGCATCAGTGATTTGGTACACATAAACCGCTAAGACTTCCTGTCTGTCAGTGACCTCAAGTCAAATGTTTATCGTCACATCTCATGCAGACATCTGCCTGAGGTGAGAAAAGTTACCGATTGATCTGTGCCTCGTATTTCCTTCACTGAACCTTAGCAACTGTTTTACTGTGATCTCAGTGATGAGTTACTCAATAGTGGAACGCGTGCTAAGCTTGCTGTTTATATTCAGAGTTTTGACGCAGAACCTCCAGTGAATACCCCACTTATGATGGCTCCGTCTGTGTGTGTGTTCTTGTCGCCCTACAGTATCTCCAATCCCAGGAGGTGCTCCCGCTGTTGCAGTAACCCGTGTCCGGGGCCTCTGTGGTGCTCCTGATGCCCCTCTCCCACCCCTGAAGATCCCAGGTGGGCGAGGGAATGACCAGCGGGATCGCAATCTTTCAGCTAAGATATTCTATTCTGTAAGTTAAGCCAGTTTTTATGTGTGTTATACAGTAAACTGACTTGGCAGGAGTGTGTTTTGGCAGGGTAGACCCTACCTTGGGCTAACATTGCAGAAAGACAAACGTATCGACTGGGAGAGACAAACACAAAGTTGCGATTGCAATTCAGCGGTTCTGAATCTTATCATTCTCTTACTTAAGTTGAGCTGCTGTTGTGCTGCAAAACTGTAAGGTGCCTAATGTTATCTTGATCAGAGTGACAGATCAGCACATTCTGCGGGTCACACTATCAGACCGCTGATCAAAACATCTTTGGCACAGCTACAATTGTTTTTCACACGATCGGGCTCAAAATGTAATTTTTTCTCATTTCATAATAGTCTCCTTTTCAATAATCAGTCTGTTTTTAAAATCTTAACTGCCGCATGTGCTACACATGGACTTTATTGTTGGTGTCATTTGTGGATGTTTTTTCCTCGTGGGTCACACATTTCCTCACTATTGTCAGGATACTCAGTTGCTGGTTCTTGAGGAGCCTCCCCCTGCCAACAGCAGAGTGCGGTTCTTGCTCTTTGAGCCCCGTCGCTCCGAAGGCAAGCACTGCGTCTGGAGGGCGGCGCTGAAAGGAAGGAACCTTTATGTTGAAATCCCTCCTGGAACTTTGCCCGAGGGCAGCAAAGACAGGTCAGTGGGAAAAACAATTTGTCAGTGATTAATCAAAGAAATTTTCGCAGTTAAAGTCAAGTTACAGTTCTTATAACTTCAGTTAATGTTTGCTAAAATCGTATTTTACGCATGGGTATGGGTGACAACGTTGTCCTTTAACCATCATGAATAATTATTTGCTTCTGAAATCCATTTACATCTCTCCTTTAAAACATTAACACTTTTTGTCTGCTCTGTTTCTTTAGTTTTGCCCTTCTGCTGGAATTTGCAGAAGAGCAGCTGCAGGTTGATCACGTCTTCATCTGTTTCCACAAGAACCGTGACGATAGAGGTGAGACTTTTCCCGTCAGGGTTTTATAAAAACTGTTAAAGCAACATTTATATTTAAACCATCTGAATAGTTTAGCAGATGTCAAGGATATGTATGAAGCTGCACGAGGAACACAGGAAACAGTTTGATGATAGCAGACAAAAATCCAGTCAAAGTCAGAGTCAACCTTATGTGGTGACTTTGTACCTGCAGGTGTAAAGACAGGATGTTCCTACATGGATTTTTTAAAATTGTTTATTGTTGTCCTTCTTTATGGTGTGACATAATGATTGGGACTCCATGAGAACAATACAAGCAGCTCTCGAAACCTGTATACATTTACATACTTTGATTACATGTATTATTTTGTGTATTTAGATCCCCAGTATTTACTACACTTCAAGACAGGAATTAGTAATAGAAAGTTTTGTCTCAGTTGTGTTTTATATCCAGTTCAGTATTTAAGTCTCAGAGATTTACACGTGTTCTCGTCCTGTCCCCCTTCAGCCTCCCTGCTGCGTACTTTCAGTTTCCTGGGCTTTGAGATTGTGAGACCGGGTCATCCCCTTGTCCCCTCCCGCCCTGACGCTTTCTTCATGGCTTACAGCATCGAGCGCGACTCCTCTGACGATGATTAAATGACGCTGAGCAGTTACAAACGTTTGTTGTTCTTATTTCAATCCATACCCACACATCCTTATGATTCTTTTGGAAATAAATATGATCCACCAGATAAATTATGGTTGAGGTTTTCGTGTCACAGGTTCCTTTAGTGTTTGTTTTACCTTTACCTATGATGTGCTGTGTTTCAATGCTATTTGCACTAGGGTAAGATGTTAATATACCAGGAATGTAAAGCAAAACGCCCACATAATATCCGGGCAATGTGTCCTCGCCACTGTATTACTTTCCATGATGTGTAGTGCTGACCTCCTCTTCACCCTCCCCGAACACCCCGATGATCATCTCCACAGTGTAATATTTATGATAAATTCATCATACTTATGTAAGTAGGTGTGTTTCATAGTGATTATCATTTGATTCTCCTGTTTATATTGATTTTTTTTTAATGTGTGCATGATTTTCATTTGATTCTTTGATTCACTTGATAGATATCTGCATGTTGTAACTGTACTAAATAAAGTGCTCACCTTAGAGAGTGACATCTGTCGTTTTTGTCTCGGCATGTAAGGATTAAGGTGTCAGTATACTTAAAAGGAACAAGGCCATATGATGTGTTGTTTGACATGTGTGTAAAAAGGTTTTCACGCTTTAAGTATGGCTGCATGGTAATGGTAAAAAAAAATCCTGTGGTGAAATTGTTTTAAAAAAACAAAGAAACATTTTAATTGAAAAACCTATTAAAATCATGATGATCTGAAATGTGTTGGGTTTGTACCAAACTTGGATCTGAAGAACAAGATTTGCAGTCCAGGACATCTCCACAGCACCACAGTACAGATGTTCTGTCACACATTTACCTTTCAAAAAAATTGTAGCTTCATGCGATTTAAACTATGTACTACAAGCCATTTTGTTATTTAAATTAAGTGTGCAGCCCTCGCTTGAGGCCGGGCTGGTATGAGGAGGGCCAAGTCTGCCAAAATCTCAAATGAATAAACAACTCAATAAATAAATATGCAATTATGTGCACCAAAAATTATATAAAAAAATAAATGTAAACATCTATTCATATATTATGACAATTGCTCTTTTCGTTGCCTCTGTATTTATTTACCTTGTTTACCTAGTTTCATGTCCCATTCATTTTATTTTATTCATGTATATGAGTACACATAAGTACTCTTATTTGTCCCATACATAGTTCTAATGTGTTTTATTTATACATATATATTTATAAATGATGTACTATTTATGTAAGTTTGACCTTAATTCATACACATTTTTACATTTCTGCGCCACTATGCAAATGTCCCTGAAAGCGTGCCACAGGGTCAATGTTCTCACCTATATTAGTTAGTTTCAGTCCACCATAAAACTAGTCCGGAACAACAAACCCAAACGTGTGAAGAAGGAAAACGGAAATGTTGAGTAAAGTTCAAACCTCACCTTACTTTCACACTTCTGTGTGTGGTGTGTCGGCACAATTGCCCATTTGATAAAGTTAGAAGCATGGGCGTCAGATACTCCTAATAGGTGTGAAAAGCATGTCCTTTGATGCATGTGGAGACCTGCAGTGGCTCGCTATATTTTTCACCTTCAACAACCTCCTACAATCGAGTCAGCGGGAACTAATAAGCACCGTAACCTTAGCACAGATTATTTAGGCGGTAGGTGACTTACAGCCCTCAAAACTTGGTTTTAAGTTTTTATAGCATAACAATTGATACAAAAAGGAAGCAAAGGTCATTTTTATTTAGAGTTTAACAGTCAAAAACTGCACAAGTACAGTACTTCCCCCTGAACTGTGAAGCACTGTCAACGATCCAATCAGATCTGATTTACATGTTGCTACATTCTGATTGGTGGAAGAAATTATTTAACTTCATCTTTTTTTCTAAGTGAGTGCTGCCCACTTCAGGCTGACGAGCACCAAGAAGAACAGAAATCTCTTGTGACGTAATCAATGGCATTAAATATTTTGTACAAGATTAAGAACATTCGTTTTCAAGGCCTTTTAATGTTACAATGTTATAGCAAGGTGTTTAATTGTTTAAAGTGCAGCATTTTGTTGTATTAACTTCACAGTATGAAAAGCAGTCACTTAACATCTTAATAGTTGGTAAAGGCATACACGTCAGTAGTGTATTTCTGATGCAGACTGACACTTTACAACCTGCTGTGTTGGACTGCAAACATCCAGGAGTTTTCACAGGAATGACTTCATTTCTACTATAAATGTCAGTCCACGTTCAGAGTGAGCCACAGCTGACTGGTCGCACTCACAACTGTCTCGGGGTCTGCAAATGACAGGAACTTCAGGCACATGCAGTCCTCCCAATCCACAGCAGACTGATCCTGGACCAGCCCTCTCTCTGCCAACTTCATCACCAGCAGGGCTCGCTTGACTGCCAGCCAGTTGTGCACGGCGGTGGTCATAGGGCGTCTGCGATCAAAGAGCTCGACGCGTGGCCCCCAGAGGAGCACCTGAAGCATGGCCACCATGTCGGCCATCTGAGGCCCGCTGCTCTCACTCTGCAGCAGAGAGGCCAGATGAAGAAGCCCGGTTCGGTACGGGGACTTGGACTGAGTTGAGTCCGGAGATGTCAGGCTCTCCTGTGAATGGAGGCAGTATTGAATTAAGGCTCCGATCTGGGATTTAATGTGGATGAAGGGGTGAGGTGCAGGGAGAGCAGACGATAGCGGTGTCAACACCACACGAGGGGAACCCAGCGTCCTCCATAACGTCGGGATCTTTCCTCTTCTCTCCATCTTTTCACTATCCATTGCTCCCTTCAGAGAAGCATCCTGTCTCTGCTTGTTTCCTGCCTCTTCCTTCTCTCTGTTGGGCCACACTAAAAAGATCTCCAGAGGTCTGAGCTCAGGTGCAGAGGCACTGACATTGTACAGATGTAGCGAGCCCGTTAATACCTGCAGCAGCAGAACACACACCTGTCTGTCATAATTCAAACAATCTGCGCTCTGCAGCGAGATTCTATCCTGAACAAAGTCCTCTAGAGTGGCGCGTGGCAGGTCTCTCTCAACGCTCACCGACTGACCCTTCTGGAGGAGAGACTGAACCGAAGGCAGATTACTGTCCTCACTGCTGCCTCCCCCTGGTGTTGTGGCAGTGATGCAGCCTGGTTGAGTTTGTATAAGACTGGAATCATCCCTGCCCGGTTGGAAGCGAGCGATAACATGTTGCACGTTGACGTGTGATGGCTGGTGTTTGGTGTGAGCTGAGGCAGCGTCATCGGTCCGTTTGTGTACCTGCAGAGAGAGACGGAGAACGGACAAGTTCATGAAAACCAAACTCGGGTTCAAGAAACCCTCGCGTTGCAGCAATGTGTTCAATATGAAGGAAAAAAAATGATCTAGCCTTCCTGTTGCAGCTGTGTCACCTGATGACAGTTCAGAGGAAGTGTTTCGAGCACCGCAAGTCAGAGTCACAGTTGGCAACGTGATAAAGATCTTGTTTGTACGGTTGCTGTGTGCAACATGAACACCAAACTTTCTTTGTCTTGCACACAGTTTTTAACTACAAGTGAGCACAGTATACAACAGAAACATTTGGACTTCATGCATTACCACACAGAACATACTGTTGCATTACCCTTAAACCAAGAACCCTCCCTGGGAGCTTGGGGCTGTGCAGACTGTAGTAAACCGCGTCTCCGATGTGCTTTGGCTCGCTGCCCTCACACAGCAGGAAATCCTGAGGCTGGTATGAGCAGGCGTCTCTCTCTGCAGCCTCTCCCTGCAGCAGGATCCCAGCATCCACGCCCTGTGCCATGCTTCTCAGGAAGAGGAGATGGCGATGCTGAATCCCCTGGAAGACAGCCCTCTGGTCGTCGAAGCTGCTGAAGAGGTAGGGCAGATGTTCGTCCGGGGTGTCAAAAGACAGCTGGGAGAAGGTGAGTGAGGGCCCGGGACTGCCTGTGACTGCTTGAAACTCCTCCATCTCCTCATGGAAATAGGTGTCGGGTATTGGTGCCATCATGTACAGGGGGTTGTCAAAGTTATGAGGTTGTCTTGGAGAAAATGGAGTCAGGGGAGACTGTGGAGGTGCACTGAAGCCCGGGAGGGAGAGGGTGCGGGCTAACCTCTTCCTGGGAACGGGCGGTGGGGTGCCATCAGAGAAGAATCTCACCTGGTGCTGGGAGGGATCTGAGCAACACAGTGAGAGGGATTCAGGTCGGAGCAGGAGCAATGAGCAATGAGCATAGATGTCATCAGTGGCCGAACGCAGTTTGCCAAGTCATTGTCTGAATATCATATGTTACTGAAAGTAAGAGTTTCTGGCGGTTACTTCCTCTTTTTCAGTTCTCACGCGAAACACGAACCGAGTACAGTGAACCACCCATTATAGTACAATTTTGTCTTTTCCCATTGCACTGACTCTGCATACGCTAGCTTTGGAGTTGTTTTGAGTACACGCGGCTTCTTTGCATCGCTTGAACTCACTTCATCAGTCTGCAGACCTACCGTAGCGCTGGTGTATGGGGCACTGGGCTGCGTGACAATCAGTGGGCTCAGGGAAGACATCGTTGTATGCGTAGCTTTGATGCTGGAATCCAACAGGGCTGAGCGTAACACAGTCGGACTCCACACTGGAGCGACTCCTGTGTGAGAGAATACACACACACAAAAAAAAAACCACAAGTCTTTACCCTTCTAGCATGAATATATGCACGGTGCATCACCAGACTGCAACTATTCTCGTGTGGAAAGTTTGTGTCTGCAACAAGTGTCCCTGGAAGTTTGAACAAGATTTATTTGTGCGTGTTTTTTAAATGATTTCAACTGTACTTAAAATACCTGTGCAATCCACTTGTGTCCCAAATATTTAGGAACCTTTTAATAAAGAATTTGTAATAATAATTAGATTCTAATGTGATCTGTGAAACACGGTCAAAACATAATGCCTGTTGGTCTTACCTGTGCTGTTTGACAGGCAGCGCTGGTGGCTGTTCCTCCGCTCGGCTCACAGGACCAGAAGCCATCAGCAGTCTACAAAGTTAACACCACCTAACCCTGCTCCTCCACCGCTCTCGCAGCTCACTGCCGTCACAGAGCAACAGTGTCTGTGAGGCTCACAGGTGGCTAACTCAGCGCCTCGCTGAAAGACGTCCCATCTGCATCAGTCACTCCCCCTCTCACTTCTCTTCTCCGTCCGTGTCGTTGCATGTTTTTCTTGTACATTTTCTGCTCTTGTTATCATTCGTACTAATCGTCAGGGCTTGAGGTTGGGGCCGGAAAAAGTAGTGTTATGAGGGCAAAACTGCTCTCTGAGCTAACCTCAACTTGACAGAATGGGGAAGAGCAGTTGCAGCAGAGCCCCTCTTCTCCTTCGATATGCACACTTGTTTCTCTCTTTCTCTCTGTTGCAGATGATCTACATTCGCTATGAGAGGCCTCAGCGTGAACCTTTTTCTTTGGGATGATGCAGTTTGAGTCTTTTCGTGTGCAATGCCCACTTCAGGGCCTGGTGCTTGCTTGTTAGAGCTCTTGCTTTCACTGACTGAAAGGAGAGGTAGAATGTTTTAGCATGTACCAGACAGGTGGTTTATGATATCCAGATCGCGCACAACTGGGACATTTTGAGCAAATATTTATGGTCAGACAACTCTTTAAGTTCTCTGTGCCCTATAAATGATGACATGGAAAGGAATATTTCTTTTAGGGAGCATTATACAATGTGACAGACATCAAAGCTGTGGACTTGAGGAAAGCAGAGGCAAACTTGGTAACTTGTTTCGTAATAATCATAAAAAAAACTAAAACTGACAGATGTCTTGCTCAATGATGCTTCAGCAATGCATGCTTGTTTAGAAACACTGCAATGAGACGAGCTGGAGGCCAGTATGCCGATAGTTAAAAGTCATATAATCAGTATTTAAAGGCTGTTATTTACAACCAAACTAGACTAAGACTCCACATGCTAGCAGCTCTGTGAGGCTGTATTAAAGTACAGCAGTTATTTGCGCTACATGCTTACATTAGCATGCTAATTTGCTAAAATGACAATGCTTAAATTCATCAGATTCCCCATTTTTATAGGACTTGTAACATGAACCAGAGCGGGATAACATTATCCCAGCGTTTGAGCGATGTCGGAGAGAAATGGCAGCCATGCTAATATATTGTAACTGGATTCATCCTCTAGGGAGCATGAATATCTGTACAATTTTCATGGCAGTCCGTCCAGCAGTTGTTGAGATATTCTACTCTGGACTACTCTGTGATGGACTGATCAACATTTCCACCGCAAGACAACGAATGCTATTATAAATGCACGTGTGGGAAAGCAGCCTACAAATCATCTTGACCATAAATAACAATGTGCATCAACAAAGAAAATGAGGTCTCACACCATGCCACTGAGGAAAAACCATATCAGTATCAAAAACTGCCTGTAGTGACCAATACTGGATAAATGCAGTGCCCATGTATGTATGTTACTATATTGTAATATCTGAGTGCTGCCATTATTTATGCTGTCGTGCGAGCTAGAGTGTGTTCTTGAGGCGGAGTGTGTGCTGCTGACGTACTCCTGTCACACGATGCGTCACATGTCCAAGGGCCTGTTGCCTCTCAAACTGTTTTTCAGTGTGATTTCTGTTATATTTAGATCATAACGGTCACCATCTCATTTAAAAACATGATGCTGCTGTGAAACATGCTGTGGCCGACAATGGTGTGAACCCCAGCGTATTACCACATGTAGAACAGCCTTATTAGGAGCTGGAAAAGGAGCTTGTGCATGTGGCTGGTCAAACGCTGCTGCTGCCTGCATGATGGACAGATATATCGAACATATTAAGAAATGTTCCTCACCTGAACGTAACTTACAGATGAATTTGGGGATAAAGCATGGTGTATGGGACCGGGCGCTTGTCCTGTTCTGCATGTTTCCTGTCTGTGTTGTGTGTTCAAACTTAAATCATCAACCTTATTTTAATTAGGGTATTCCTGCTTCCTATATTTTGCAGCAGGGGTGCCCAAAACTTTTGACTTGGAAGGCCAAAACTGAAACTTGAAAGTGCTGGACCATCAGGTAAAAGCTAACACCCATTGTATTGTTAAAACCTGAAATGCTATTCGGATCCCAAGTTCCTAAATTCACTGACTTCCTGTGCAAAAAGTCACTCTGCCTGCCATGCACAGTTTATGAAAAATAATTAATGATCGGGGATTCTAAGAGCATTTTTACCTTTCAAACAATTAAAAAAAGGAATAGCATAAACATTTTTATAAATCTTTTCAATTAATTGTATTTATTTATACCTCCACCAAGAAGGTTGTGTTTTCAACTGTGTCTGTCTGTCTGTATGTTTGTTGGTTTGTCAACAGGATTACACAAAAACTACTTGACAGATTTCCGTTAAACTTGGATGGAGGACGGATCTCAGCCCAGAATAGACCCCATTAACTTTTGGTGCGGATGCAGATGAATGCACTGATCCAGGGATTACTTTCTTATTGTCTTCAGATAACACGTTGTTCAACGCTTTCATTAATTTTTCAGGGAATAACGCATGAAAAAAAATCTGGCATATTTAGTTGGCTAGTGTCTATGTGTGAGTAGAATTTGATACGGATCATAGATCTGGTGAGCGTTAATTAAGGTGAAGCAGTTATGGGAGGTACACAATAAGAGTTTAATTTTGAAATAGGCTTTGTTGAATCAGAAGGGAGTGTTGAGCTGTTGTGGAGATATGCGCTCTACTGAGTTCCGTTGTTGGCGGAACGGGCCCTACTTTGGGCGGCCCTGCTATAAAGCGACTGAATTATTCAAACGAAAGCGGAAACCCATATTTCCCTCCGAGCATTCATGTAGAAGAACTTACGTCATACATCTAAACAACAAAAAAAATGGGAGTGATTATACATTTAGATCACTGTGATCTATTCTTGTACTCGGGGACTAACTTTCATATTCCCCTCGCCCTCCGCATAGAGCAGATTGATCTGCATCATAATGATATTTACCCACTAAATATCCGTGTGTGGGAGAGTTGAGTACGCAGGCTATAAGGATGCATTTGTGGACCATCATTAAGGACCTCTCCACTGGAGCTCTTCATATGCTAAGGAGAACGGCTTAGTTTCTCTGCCTGAGGGACGCATCAGCACACCCTGGATACTGCAGGACAGGCAGTCCAGGGTTACTGTGGGAACAATAAAGATGAATTCAACCGGGGGCGGAAGAGGAGCAGACAGCTGGCGAGGGAGTGATATTTAAGATCATGAAAGCGGTCGAGGAATTCATTAACCTTATCCACGTGACCGATGTGAAGTTTTCTCTCTGCTGTTAAATATGACCCTCTACACAACAGACAGGAATGTTCAAATACAATATGACTTTGAAAGACTCGAACATAAGACACAAGATACGGCAGCAGTCTGTTTACATTGGTTTATTTTTTTAAGTGATGTGAACTGTTACATTTTTGTCATCACAAGACAAAGACTGTTTCTTAAGTTGGATTGGACACTGTGTGTTGTTGCATATGAGGGATGTCATCTTCCTAATGACGGGAGGTGAAGTGTTTCCTGATGACCTCGTAGAAGCGTCGTTTGCACTTGCTGTCTGGGTGTCTTGAGGAGGATGAAACTGCAGCGTTGCTGGAGGAGGCAGCAGAAGCGCCTATCGCTCCCTTTACTGACCCGGTATTCTGCGAGCTGTTTGAGTCTTTAGACGGCCCCTTCTTGTTCCCTGACAGGCGAGAGTTGCCTTTGTTTGTGTCCACTGTCCTCGTACCTGGAGCTTTGCTGAGACAGCTCGCAGTCTCCTCGTCCTTGTTGAAGCGCCGCAGCCCAGCTTGGCAGAGAAGTGCCTCCTCACTCGCCATCTGTGGGCTCTGGCTCAAGGTGACGAAGCCATACGGAGTTGTGACTTTGGTTAGGTGCGGCAGAGAGAAGGCGGCTCTGCTGGCAGGGTCCAGGCAGTGCTGGGCATCGGTGTAGGAGCGAGGATAGGACCCCTCCCTCTGAGGAAGAGATCTCCTCTGGGTAAACGGGTCCGAGACGCTCCGCTCAGCCCTGCGGTCTGACAGAACCAAACCGAAGCCTGAGGATGATGTGGATGATGAGAGCGTGGAGCAGGCTGGAGAAGCATATGGAGATGGAGATGGCTCGGGCTCAGTCGTAGAACTCCCTAAGCCTTCCTCTGACTCTGCATAATCCTCTTCTGTCTCTTTGTCCAATGATCTTAAGCTGTTCTGCACAGACAGACTCGGTATAGTGAACTGTGGGATGCTGTCAGGTGTCAGGATATTTGGGCAAAGGTTATCTCGGCTTGTCTGAGAGTCCGATCCTATTGAACACCCGAGGGACTTTGCACTGCTGGTGGCCCACAGGAGTGCACGGATTCCTGCGCTGCTGTGCCTGCGCGATAAGTAGAAATCATCAGAATCTTTGGTTCTACTGCAAACAGCTCCAATGCTGAACGTCCGTGTGACCAAGTTCTTATCCATCACTTGATGTCTTTCGATTACTTCGCATAGAACACTGACAAAAGGGAGCGATGACAGGCAGCTTTTATACTTCTCTACTTCCCTACTACCGCCACCAAATGCATCAACAGATGCGTACATGTGACGAAAGCCAGAGGCGGAAATGGTTACCAATTACGGAGCTCAAGTATGGAAGCATAATAAACAGCCTCTCTCTTAAACCTCTTCATATGCTAAGGAGCAGACAGAGGTGCAGCATCTCTCTGAATCTCAGAGCTAATTTGGTTACATGATGGATGCAGCCTTAAGTTCATCCATAACATGTCGCTTTCACCCTTTTCATGGTTAAATGGTTTCAGGCTGCTTTTCTATTTGTCAGGAACTGTAGACTTTCTTCAATAACAATTAATCTTCTGGTCATTTTCTCTAAAAAATGTCTGAAAATTATGAATAATGTCCATCGTACTTTCCTGAAGCCAAAGATAATACTGTCTTAAAATTGTTCTATTTGGCCTACCAACTTTCCAGAGATATTCAATATAATCAAAACTTTGGTTTTCATTCACTGTCAAGACTGTTAAGTTACTGTTGAGACAATGAGAAAGAACAAATCTACACATGTGAGAAACTAAAGACTCAGGAGAGTCATTTTTCTCATGTTTCCTTTAAGATTACTTAATTTAAATTTGCTAATCCATTACGTTAATCCATACTTTACTTCTTTAATGTGCAGCAGGCCACACATCATTTTATGTAAACCTACATAATCCAACCCCAGGAAACATTCTATTCTCTCTGTAAGAATTTGAGACCTTACTATATATAAGGTTATCACAAACATTATAGACTAATTTGGAACAAACGTTGCCAAATAAAGAGCTGATGCCTAAAATCAAATGAAAGGCTACATGCTACCAAATGCTTGTACAGTACCCTACAGATCTCTGCACATCAAAGTGGTGGTTTTGTGCACTATATATTATATATTATGCAAGTTGTCTACATTTTGTTTGATCAATATCATATGAGGACTAAGTGCTAAAATGTCAAGATTACTTATTAATTTGTCCCTCAGGAAATGTAGTGGACATGGAGGCTGCCGCATAAAAAATACATACACTTGGTGCAGTAACAGACAGAAGTGTCAGCATGTTTAAAGGACCATACCAGTGTTAATACGAGTCACTGTCCACTGTCAGCTTGTTTGAGTTAAATTTAAATTTAAATATGGACAACTGACTTAAATAATATATGTTTCATATTTAATGATCTCTTTTTCTATTTTCATTTTTAAGCATAAAATGTTATTGTAAACAATATAATAAATGTATATCTGTCATGGAGCACGATACTATACCTCAAACTGCTCCTGATGTGCTGGTCGGCTGCCACCGCCATCAGTGTAATGTATATTTGAATTACTGTAAGTCGCTTTGGAGAAAAGGCGCCTGCTCACATGCACTAAATGTAAACATTACTTCAATTTGCAGATTAGTTTGTCTCAATGACTTTTAATGTTAGTACTTAAATTAATATAAATCACTTAATATAAAAACCATTAATTAAAATCAGTTAAACGTCAATACAGACCTGCCACATCCAATATGGCGGATACAGTCGACGTATGTGTCTATGTTCACGTGACCACCGCTTCTTCCTCTGACGTAGGTTAATTGGCGGGACTTGTTCATTGGTCCGCTCTGATTGCGCCAGGTGCACGTCTCCCCGTTGATTGGCTGCACAGCAACAGGTTACGGGTACATGTTCTCCTCCTCGGTGTCTTCACACTACAGCTCTTCTTCTCCTCATCATCGCAGCCGGTAGGACAACAGCAGGCTTTGACCCGAAGCATCATGACGACAGAAACCCGCACACACGTTGAGGAGCAGGAGCACGCCGACAACACCGAGGTAAAGTTGGGTTAACACATCTAAGCTAGGAGCTCTGGAGCCCTTTAGTCACCTCCAGATGATTTGTCTCATGGTGTAGTTTTCATCAGTCTTGTGTCCTCGCCTGCAGGACAGGGTCGTGAGGAGGGACGGGGTGTTTCGCTCCGTGCTGCGCGGCCTCTTCTGGCCCTTCGGCATCGTGGTACGAGCAGCAGCTAAAGTTTAGCTACATTCAACATGTTAGCTTAACACGCGACCTAACATGGCGCTCACTTGTAGGTCCGGACGTACCGCGGGTTCTGGTGGGTGCTGGGCTTCAGGCAGCCGCAAGAGAAGGTCCTCGTCACAGCCTCGGTCTCCAGCCCCGGACGCCAGAGCCTCGCCGGCCGCAAGCGCCTGCACCGGGTCACCCGCCTGCTGCTGTCCGTCCTGCCCCGCTGGGTGCAGGGGGCCCTGGGGTACCCGGTGTCCAGCAGCATTGGGCGCTCCCTCTCTCCAGGTGTGCTCTGTGTAGCTGCTGAATGTTTGGTTTTCAGTCGTCTGGAGGAAATAATCCTCGTCCAGTGGTGCCTGACCTTTTAACCTATATCTGGAGCAATCTTTTTTTCCTTCAGTCTAGTACTTTATTTTTTCACAGTAAAGCCAAGCCTTAACTTCTGCATTAGACATTGACACTTTTTTTTTTTTT
>CAEMYA010000120.1:1151232-1163430 GCA_903131615.1 Diplodus sargus
TTTTTTTTTTTTTTAATCACTGGAGTAAACAAGCTATTGTCCAGATAACTTGGACTTTTAAGAGATTTGTTTTAATCTGAAGGTGGTTTGGAAATGATTCTTAAGGGTTGAAAGTTAAAAATATAAGATTAACTTAAATATGGAAAAGCCTTTGCCTTTTTATAAAATAACCTACAAAAAGGCTGGACAATCCTCAAACCATATCTTGAACTGGTAAATGGCATAATCGGCATCAAAATGTGTTGGAACAGAGATCAGGTTCCAGATTTGTTTTTGTGCAGCAGTTCCAAACTAGAAAAATGTAAAACACTTGACTTGTTCCTTGGCTCATTGGTGTAACTTGGAAAAATGGCTTTCCATACTCAGCAGGGTCAAACAGGAACAGATTTGGTGACGGTATCCTTAAATGCACAACTTGTGTTGAAGCATTGGTTACTGCTTTTTATAAGTTTGCTTTTTTTCCTCCAACAGAAATCAGAGTCTCTCCTACTAAACCTTGTGGAAAGGGCAGCAAGAGGAAGCAGGATGAGCTGGAGGATGAGGAGGAAGAAGAGCACCCGACCTGGGTGGAGGCGCTCAATCAGGAGCTCGCCGATGATGACTCCCCTGAGGAGGATCCTGACTATGAGGTTGGTGCTCTTGCCTTGCCCATAATTTGATGGAAATTGAGTGGTTATTGGGACATGCTTACCTGTCACTGTAATCTATAGTATACATGAGAAGGCCTGTACTTTAACTTTCCAACTATAACTTTAAAGCCTTTTAACAAGCTGAGTAATTGGAGGGAGACAAAGGGATCCTAATGCTTATTCTTTCTCAGCCCAGTACTGTAGAGACGGAGAGCGAGGAGTACTGCTCGCACAACAACACGGAAAGTGACATTGAAGTTCATGAGAAAGGCGGGGTCATCATTGAAGACGTCAAAACGGTAAGAGCCAAGTAGATGTACATTATAATTTTAAAACTGCATGTATGGATAAGACCTGAATGATTCTCCAACTTGGATTTTTCTTTTAGGATGTTGAGCTGTACACTCCAGCTGAAGTCTCCTGCCCTGCTGACTAATGTGTCATATTGACAGATGTATTGTTTAAGTGTGTTTTGTATGTGTTGTATATTCAATAAAACTTTATCCTCATGCCTTGAAATTGCTGTGGCCTCCACTAGATGGCAGTAACGATACTCTAACAGCTGAGACAAAATGTGAGGAAATGGAGCAGTTAAAATTCATGTGTAGCATCTTAATGCAGCTTTTACTGCTTGCAAACTTTTAAAACAGGGGCTTATTTTGTTATCTGTACTTCTGAAATTACTGTTGGGTTGCTCTGAAATGTTCATGTGTTCTACAGCGTGACCTGAAGTGGTGATTGCATTATATTCATGTGCGTAAATGCGTTCCAGTTGTGCATTTTGTTACATTAAACGTGTTGTATGGGGTTCACGCTTTATTTACTTAATGGCTTCTGTGTTGGACATGTTTGGTTTCTAGTTTAGATGGAACAGTGCAGATTAAAATGCCAGGGAATTTAGTCTATATACAGGATGTGTGCAATAGTCACATGGAAGGTGTCACATTCAGGTTAACCAAATGAAACACTCGGCTCCCGACGTGTGAGTGGCTTATGTATTCAGTAAAATATTCATGCAGTTTTGCTAATGTGCTTTGGGGTAGTTGCCCACTTCCCTAATATACAACTGCTTTTGCTCACTGGCACAGAACCAAAAACTCAATCTGCTCGGGATCAGGTTTTTGCTTAAATGCTGAGTTGCTTTCAAACACTGAAAATTCTTGTTGCTGAACCTGTAACCCTCATACCAAAGACCAACAATATAAGGTTGCAGAATTTGCTGTTCTGTGCAGGCATTGAGTGAAAGCCAGTGACCTCTGCAAGCAGCTGTGTGTGTTAAGAACTTGTCTGTACAACATTAAATGTGACGCAAGCTTCATTTATCAGGACAGTAGTTTCTAAATAACTAGCTCGATTATCTTCATGTGCCAGATAAAGGAATCAGAGCAGCATTTTGTTAAATGTATGGGTAATGTGGACAATAAGACATTATCTGGTCACCGTGTCATTAGTTGCATCCTTTTTCTCTGTAGCTGCAAAGGTAACAACAGTGAGCTCCCTGCCTGAAGTGGATGCATGAGCTCTACCATGCCTGGAGGTGTAGGTAATGTGTTAACTTAATTTGGAAACACGTTACTTCCCTAAGGGCTTCTGGAGACTTGGATTATGCCTCACAAGCTGCATGGAGCCACTGTATTTTTTATAAAACTTATTCAGTTAAGCAGAATGCTGCTATACTGTTTTGCTGTGAAGCTCCAGAAATGTCCTTAGGCTGCACTTTGGACCAAAAATGGTTCTGCCCCAAAGGATGAAATGGATCCTATAGATGACAGGTGATTCTTGTCAGACTTTTCCCTGGTGCCACCATCAGGCTAAACTGTAGCTTATTGTACAGACAGAAAATAAGTTGTATCTCTGCCCTCTTTTGAACAAAGGTCACATGACTCATATTCGATGAAACTCTTCATGTATGACCTGCACATTAATGCTAGCACTGTAGGCCTTAACCCATTGTCACTGACGGGGGATAAACCAGTGCTATTTCTGACTTTTTAAGCATGTGACTTTCAGTTGCCTGTCCATCCAAGCAGAAAATGAGATGTTATCACAGCGCTCACCATCCCACTGGCTCTCTGCTGCAGGTGAGGGGAGGCTGCTGCCATGTGGCCCTCATATGACCGGCGTCAGGAGAGGATGTCGAGTGTATTCTCAGTGCTGCCCACACAGTTGTACCTCCTCTGTCCATCTGCACACACACTCGCTGCTCCCCGCTGAGGGTGAGCTGTGTTTACGGGAGTGGGTGGGCAGTGAAGAGCCCACCGATCCTCTTGAAAAAAAAATGACTGAACCATCTCTCTCGTCCTTGTCCAACAATCAGCACCCACTCTCCCACGCTGGAGACGAGGTGCCACCGGCTCCATCTCTGCTGATACTGATGGTCACAGATGGAGATGAGTTAATTTTGGTCTTTTTGTTTCCTCTTGCATCAGGCTCAAAAACTTCTGTGCACGTGTTGTTTTTCGCAGTTTTATCTGTTTTAGATGCAAATCACATTCACTTCATGTAACACTGTGCTGAGCTGTTATTATGTAGGACGTTTGAAGGGGAGCTAAACTGATTTTATGCATAAAGGTCAGTTGACTAGTCATGGAGAGAACTCGGCCTGTGAGAACACTTGTATAATGTTCTCTGCGGCTCATCAGAGGTATATGAGACTTAGAACTGACGACAAACTTGACGCTTAGAAGATGTGGGTTTCTAGTGTCTGATTAAAAGACACTTGGAGTTGAATTATGTGAAATGAAGGATCCACTGCTTGTAAAGCCTGAACTATAGTCTCAACTAAAGGGATATCTTGGCGTCTGATGCAGCTTGGGCTACATTTTTGTGTTTACCCCCAAACTCAGTCCAAAAGAGAAGTAACTCAGTCTGACCCGAGCTCAACAGGTGTTCTGTTTTTTTTACAGCCATACCTGACTTGAGCCCAACACAGTTAATGTAACCTGAAGCACTGATTTTGTGTCACCCAGAGTCCCAAATGAATGTTTGCCGCCTGGAAAGTACAAACACTTTATTTTTACACTATATTTTTTTTACACTATATTTTTGATGAAAGAATTTGAAGGTACCATATGATTTAACGTGACGGAACCTGACCCAAACCCAGAAGTTATGTCTAATCAACTGTCCAGGTCCTGACACGTTCGGGTCGAGTATCCAATGCTGAATTTTTGACCTTTTTTGTCTTGTGATTTGAGCTAGCTGTGAACCATATACATGCAGTATGAGGAATGTTTTAAGTATCATTTTTTTAAAAGTATGATAAACATTCGATCCGGTAAGTCCCATTCAGCCTATGATCTAATTTTCAAGGGAGACCTGATGACATGTACAATAATACAAGAAAAAAACAAGAGAATCTAAAAACATTAAGCAAAACAAAACATAAAATAGTAATTAATAATAGATACAAGTAAACATTTTTAAAAAAAGGATAACACTCCATTAAAGCCAGTGCTTTACTAAAAATACAGATTTGAAAAACATGTTCCTAAAATGCCCTGAGGGGAGCAAACTGTGCTACAGCTGAGAAACTCTTTGCTAAATGCATCTTTCTGACTCTTACACATTTTGTTTATACTTCAGAGAAGTGTTATGCTAATTTATTGAAGACTTTATGTTGACGGGTCTGTTTGTTTGTACTGTTTGTCTCGGTCCTTTCAACTTTATGTTGTCACGGCTTGTGAGAGCTTAAGAATCATTTATTTTATGCTTTCTGTCTCGATCACTGCCATGTCTGTTGTACCCACCCCAAAATTATATAACGTGACAAAAGAAAAGTGGCAACATTTTCAAAAAACATTGAGCCTCAACACTTCTGAGACACTGCTCATGCTTGGTTTTAAAAATGTGTCTTGGGCGACCAGATTGCAAGCTGACAGCTCTAAATACAACCGTAAACAACCTCCAAGATACATCGTAATCCGATCACTCAAACCAATTGCAGAGATGACCGCATATCTTTGTAGCGTAAAGACTAATGTGTCCTGATGCGTCCCGACAAGGACCTAACATGAAAATACACCATCTACCCAGGATGCCGTGGTTGTTTTTGTGGCAGTGCGCCAAAGCTTGACAAAGTAGAGACGAGCACTGATGTGTGTGATACAGAAGCCTAATCTAATATTAGTTCCCTGGAAAAATATTTTATTTCTCAGCCGGCTTGTGCAAAACAAATCTGGTGCTTATCTGGCGACAGACTGATGTAACGGCTGTGTCTGGGCTCTTTGATCATCCCGCGAAAGGTCAAATAGTGATGAGCTGGAAACACTGACTGCAGCAAACCGTTGTTTTCGTTATCGATTAAACTGACAGTTACTTTTAAGATTGATTGTTGAGTATATAAGATGTGGAAAATGCTCATCACGTTTCCCAGAGCCCAAAGTGACGTCTTCAAATGACTTCTTTTGAAGTCCAAAACCCAAAGACTCTTTATTTACTGTCATAAATGTAAAAGAAAACAGCAAATCTTCACTTTTAAGAAGCTTGAACCAGGAAATATTTGACGTTTTTGCTTGAAAAATGACTGAAACTATTAATCAGTTTATCAAAATAGTTGACGACCGATGATCGACCGATATAACTGAGAAGCAAATTCAGTTGTTGACACCGAGCTCCAGCTGCCTTCAATTAATTCCTGAAAACACTTGAAGTTGTTTTGACACTGAACTTTTCCTCTCACATGTTTTTCCCCTCCTGGTGCTCGGGTGCAGAGGCAGCTGCCACCTTACTGAAGCAAGAGAGCACACATTGGTATGAATTAAATGCTTGATGTGCGTGTGTGTGTGTGTTTGTGGGAAGGGCAGCAGCCGCAGCAGCAGCAGCAGCAGCAGCACTGAGAGCTGGATACAGAACAGGAAGCGTTGGTCTCTGGGGGTTCTCATGGCTGTCTGAACGTTTGAAGGGTAGACTGCTCAGCGGAGGCAGCGATAGAGAGCATCGACCTCTATCTGTGGTGTTTGTCGCCAGCTGGAGACTGCCTTTAAACCAGAAGCTCTGTCTTTGCCTTTCAGCTGCAAGGTGAAAATACGGCGTCTGGAAAAGGGGGCTATAAATTTCATGCGCGGTCCCCCCCAGGTGAGCTATAGAGCAAAAGCTGCTGAGGCCCTCGTGCAGTGAATGCAGCGGTGGTGGTCTTGTTGTTCGGCTGCGTGCAGAGTGATTTGTCGAGGCGATCCGGGCGGATGCAGGGTGGTTATGATGCAGACAGCGGGCGCTTGTATATTATGTCACAGCATTTTTTATTTTTTTTGCAATCTCACCTGTTTCATGTGAGCAACTCAAGTGTTGATGCAGCACAGATTGTTATCAAACCTCTCTGACACACAGACACACACACACACACACGCAGAGGCTCGACACACTGCAGAGCCACAACTAGCACTTATTGTCACCTTGAATGAATGGCAGCCGGCTGCTCCCCAAGCCCCCCCGGTCTGACCTGCAGGCTATTATCTGCTGCATAACAATGTCACTCTGTAATGTCGGCCAACAAAAGTGCCCAAACTCGCCGCCCTGCCGCTCACTCCTCCGCTGTAACCTTCTTTGCCGCTGAGCGCGGTCACGTGGCGAGTCTCCCTTTACCTCCGGCCTAATGACCAGCTGTCCCCAAAGATTTCAAGAGCATCCATCATCTTCAGAGAAGTGGAGCAGGAAAAGTGGCATGAAAAATGAAGCAGACAGGTGGCGCCTTCCGTTACTCACACACTTTGATGCCGCGGACAGCGAGGCCTCTCACAAGAGTTTCAGAAGTCAGATTTCAGGTAATCGATGTTGATCCAAGGCGCTGCAGAGTGAGCGGAGCACCGACGGTTTGTGGATGATCAACCTCTACCTCAGGGCGCTGTCTCGCGAAATCAAGTCGAGGTTCGCAGCGCGAGACGGAATTGGGTAAATTTGCTCTGGAGGTAATTTGACATGGCTGCGATTTTCATTTCCTTAATGTTGGTTCTATCCTCTCACATAGCTTAACATGATAACCTGATGCTCAGAAGTATCACAGGCCGGCTCATCCTCAAATTCCCCTTGAGCTGCCGGGCAGCATCGCCTCGGCTTCTCATCTGGATGAGTGTGTTTTACGTCTCGCCGGGCTCCTTGATCAATTCAGCAGGATTTAAAAGGCTTTGCTGCTACCTGTGATTGACCTCGTCCTTGTCTGTCCGAAGGTCGCTGACACCTCTGACTCTTGGCAAACTGCGCAGGGCCCTCAGAGTGTGTGAAGTAAATCCATACACGCATTTATGATTGCTATTCTGAGACAGGGCCCGGAGAGCAGCGAGAGATCCGTAACGAGCGGAGGAGTCGGGGCATGTAGACAGACAGAGAGGCAGTGAGAGTGGTCTGTATGTGTCAGACAGCTTGTTGATCTTTATTCCCAAACCAGGAGCTCCACTGCAGGTGGATTCCTCGTCTGATTTCTCCGACCTTTGCCTCTCTTTTATTCAGTTTGTCCACAGTGCCGTCACTTTCTGTTCGCAAAAAGCCGGACTGAACGCGATAGACTCGGAGAGGTCGAATGTCATATATCAGTAGCGCGTCTTGAAGGTTCTTTTTTTTGGGTTTTTGAGTCAACTGTTTTCATGGTCTGCTTTGCACCACTGTATGTGCGAAATTGTCTTTCGAGCATACTTGTGTAACATTTGGCACATCCTTGCTCTCTGGTGGTGATGAGGGAGATTGTTCCGGCCACTGTTTCCTGAAATGAGCCAAAGCGTGATCAGTCACCACTCACATCTCTGATGTCTGCATCATGTGATATTTATTCAGTGAAGTAATAAAAAAAATAAAAAATAAAAAAAAGGCACTTTAGGACCATTATCAGGCAAGCTCTTTGGGGCTAATGACGTTGACTTCATTTGAGGACCTACAAGGGTTACAGTGTTAAAGTACTTTATGCCTGTGTGTGTATTTACACAGTGTGCCCGTAGAATACTAAGTGCTACATCGTTGGCAGCTGGACTTCTTCTGAACTGAACAGTGGAAGAAGCCTCTTGGATGACAGGTGAAACATCTTCAAGAGACTGAAACAAGTCCAGGTGCTTAAGATGTTGCACTTAGTATTACCATGACCTGTATGACTAAGAACCGTCATCAACATGTGTCCATAGAAACACGTGCATATACAGGATTTTACAAGAACACACACTTTGCTCTGACAGAGACTGAACATTTTCTATAGGGAAAGATGTGAGCGATACATTAGTGTATCTCGTATGTCTTTCCCTCCCTGATCCAGACATGAGAGATGATGTTGATGAAGGGTCTCAGTCATCCAGGTCATGGTAATTCTAGCCCTAGCAACCCACATGAAGGCCGGATGGGTCAATGACCCACAAGTGGCCCTAATGACTCTGAAGCTCACACTTGTCTTTAACAACACCCCCACTCAGGGTTTAAAAGCCTGCAATCCACTCCAGTTAGTTAGAACTGAAGAAGCCTCGAGTCCAGTCGCCTGCGATGAAGCACTTAGACAGAGATGATGCAGCTTCTTATGTGTTAATAAGATTTTGAAAGTCCTGCAAACATTTAAATCATAACAATTGACTTTTTCAAACTTCCCAGTTCACAAGTATTTTGTTGCACAATATAATTTTTTGTGCAATGAATGCCAAGTGAAATAAACCTCACTCAGGGTTATGTCCATTCTCATGCTCTTTGCTGCTCAGTGCCATAGAGAATACACACGTCTCCTCTTCTATAGTGAGTGAGCTCTGTGTCAGGTCAAACTGTCCGACAATGATTAACAGATCCCTGTGATTGAATCTTTGTTGTGTTGTGAAGAGAGACGGGACCAACTCTGTGAGGAGTCGTTCTTCAACAATCACAGGAACTCAGCTCGCACCAGAATCCCAGATGCCCTCTGGCCCTGGAGCTGACAGGACAGAAAGGACAAGAATACAGTCCTTGAGCCCTCCTCAGAGAGTTAGTTCAGCCCAATTCCAACCTACTGTTTCCTGTAGACCTGTATATAATACTGGCCAGGAGCTCAGAAGCTTGTCTGACAGAATTCTACAGGCTTGCTGTGACCTTGCGTCTCTGCCGCATGGTGAACACACCCTGAACTAGCCACAGAATCAGGAGTGAAGGAATGTTTCATGTTCTTCCACACCATCATACAGATGGACATTGACATTCTTGGTACCAGATTTAAGTCTGTGACTTAAAAAATAAATCGATTAAAAATGAAATTTAACTTTTGAATATGGACTAGAGAATCACTCAAAGCTTCTCTGTCTCGCAGACATTTTTTTTTTTTTTAACTCTTGAACTTATCCACTCGGATGGCTCATGTTCACTCGATCTGTTGGTTAACTTAATCATGAGCACTGAGCAGCACTTAAAGCTGCCTTGGGTGAGAACTTCTGCCAAATGCTGAAAATCTAAATGTGAAATTCGTTAATCTTTGGATTTATTCTGAACACTTTCAGACACCAGACGCTCCATGTTATAAAATCTGTTTATCACTCTGCAGTTTTCACTCTCCGCCTGTTTCTGAGAATACTTTTTTTTTTCTATCTCATCGAGTGTTTTTATTTACAAAGTCTTTGTGATCAACATACAAATGGTTTTACATATGGTAGGAGTACCCAAAAAGATAGTAAGAGAACTATTCACAGTAAAATCTATTTATCAAAGTATTGATATATAGATTGATGCAATAACCTGTGACACATAAATTAATACATGTCACCTAAAATACCTTAAAAATATACTCTGAAGTACTTCACAGTATTAAAATGCACAACATGTCACAGGTCTCAAAGTCAAAGCTTGAATAATATCAAATCTTCGAACCTGAAAAAAAAGTGTCAGCACCTCAAAAACTGTACTGACAGCAGGCGCAGCTCTTGAATAAAGACACTTTGGCACTTTTCCCCTTGTGTTATCTTCTATCTCTGCAGCAGAGGTTGTGTCTGCACACTTCCACCCAGCTTTTAAATGAACACCCCTCAGCAGGTTTTAATCACAAATAATAATCTCACAGGTTTATTTTTTTGGGTAAGATATAGTACGATATGAAGAAGACAGATGTGACTTTAAGATGGAAATCAGTTTGTACTCAGATGCACCCTGTTAATTCTTTTTTGAATGAAAAAAAGCAATTAAATTCGATGTTTGGAGCGGTGAGGCGAGCCGACCCCCCGGTTTCCCTCTCAGTCAACCATGTCTGTGTGTTTTTAATCTGGTTTTGAGAAACTGACACGGGCGGTTTGTATTCCCCGAGTGACGTTCTGAAGGCAGCTGTTTGCGCTGACCGTCCACCTGTTCGCATTTTTTTTTTTTAAGACAGATGATTTTAACTGTCACTTTCAGTTTGATTTACGAGGCTGCCATGATCCCAACACAGATCATTCACAAGCAACTGCAAGATTTTGTCTTGAGCGGCAGCAGCTGGCCTCCATTCAGAAAGAGAGTAGTTAGACGATATAGTAGAAATCAGTAAGTAACATAAATGAATAAGTTGTGTGTCATAGTCTAAAATGTGTCATTATGCAGAATGGATCCTATTTATTAGTAGCATTTAAATGTTGCAGCTACAAAATTACAAATGACAATTACTTATCATGCTGCTTGTTAGCTTAAGACATAATTATATATCATATAACGTCACCTTTTGACCTGTAAGCCCACCCACACAGGTGCTTTCGCTTCGAGGCATAACAGGTAAGAATTCTGCATTAAAATGATTAAACCAACTAAATGTTGTGTTCGCTGTTGAGCTGTGTACTTACACGATCCCAAATGTTTCCAACAATATTCAAACCAGAGAAATCCACAACTTCACTCAAGGCAGCGATGCATTTCATCAAGTGGCCTGTCTTTACTTCCGGGACAGGAAGCCGATGAACGAGACTAATCTCACGTGGATAAAACTTCGTAACATTAACTCGTCTGTGAAGATTTATGCCCGAGTCACGTCGGACAAATGTTTTATCAGCAGTGGTGGTCGTTTAATTGTGTGTTCGCCATCAGTGAAGACGCGTTTGAGCACAGGATCATTAGTGTTTGCTTGTTCGCACTACCAGCAGGGGTTCCACCTCCGTCAGAAGCGACTTTGTTTTCTGTGAAGCTGCTTACAAATATTGGTAGTAGCGGGCTGTGTATTTTGTTCCGATTCTTCCATCTCTCCTGTCTGATAAAGCAAAAAACAAATGCATATCTCTTCGCGTTGCAAGATCTCTCTGCGTCACCGTTCCCTCCGTTCCTCCCCTTCTCCCCCCCGTTCACAACACAAACAACGGTGACACTTCAAAGAAAAACACCGCAATTACTGGAGTTTTTATTAGCTACCAGTGCCAGGAACAAAGTTGACGAAATATGAGGAAAAATACAACAGGAAGTGGGAAAGAGAGAGCAAGAGAGAGACTGTTTCGAAGGATTCATAGGCGCTCTGCAGATGCGGTAGGTTCAGTGTGAAATACGTGCACGTCATGCAGATTTTTCCAGGTCTAGAGCTGACCACCTGTTGTTTTCTGCAGGATCGACACAAAAGGGAAAAGCCTTTGTGGAGTATTGAAGCCCTCCTGCAGAGACGGAACTGCCTTAACTCAATCAGATTAAATCACAGGAACCCTGAGAGACCACGCTACATTCACAAGTGTGAAAAAAATGGCATTTATCTCTGTTTTCTCTGATGTTTAAATCTTTTAATGACTGACAAAGTGTAGTGTGGGGACCAGCTGGTTCTTTGATTGTGATACTGCAGCCTAACTTTTGATACGTTCTACTCTTGACTGTTTTTGGGCCGTCAACAGCGCCAGATCCTCCCGAATCCCCCACTTTCCTGTTCCCACTGAACGCTGTTTGTGGCAGCAGAGGGACTAATACGCTCCAATCACCAGCTGTCCAATTAACCCATATTTCTGCTGCTTCTTGTTCTCGTGCTGAAACGGTTTCTGACAAACAAGTAGGGTTTGTATTGGTGAAGCTGGCTGCAGAATGTAGGACAGATAAATAAAAAAGGATGGGGGAGCTGCGTTGGGAAAGACTTGGCGAGAGGCTGAACATCCACCGCAGAGGATTTTATTTGCTGGAGCTTCAGATTTTCTGGCTCATGAAAACAGTATTTATTTAGCGGTCAGACAACCTGATGTATCTCTCAGAAATGACACGCTTTCTGTTGCTCTGCGTCTCCGAGACGCCGCGGTTTGTTTCGCCGCGTTGTTTTTCTCTGTGGCTCGCTGTCTGCTGTCGTTTTGTTTGTCATTATGTTTCTCCCCGCAGCTCTCTGTAGCCCCGCGCTTTTTGAGAATGTGCCAGGCACAGCTGAGTGACAGCGGTGATAACATGCAGAGAGAATGTTAAGCTTCCTCTTAGTCACAGGGAGACCTTGCACACACACACACACACACACACACACACACACACAGTGAGAGAGAGAGAAAGAGAGAGCGAGAGAGAGAGAGAGAGAGAGAGAGAAAGAGAGAGAGAGAGAGTCAAATCCTAAACCTGCATCTTTGATGTGCCCACTGGCACTAATGAGATTTGTCATCTTTTCTGATAGAAGAACTGCAGTCCTTGTTCAGTGATTGTGTGTAAATCCACACACACAAACACACACACACACACA
>CAEMYA010000120.1:1167791-1183233 GCA_903131615.1 Diplodus sargus
ACACACACACACACACACACACACACACACACACACACACACACACACACACACACACACACACACAGACACACTTAAAGGGCACTGACATCTAAATTGAAAAAAGAGCTAAAAAGTCATCAATACCTCTTTCACTGTTGTTTACTCTCTGTTAAATCTGCACACACACACTCTAAAGCTTAAAGGTGTTATATATTCACACTGTCATTAACATGGACAAGCTCCTCAGGAAGTGTAATTAGTTACTTTTGACTTATCATGGCATTTAAAAGTAACAATATCACTTAACTTAGCACTTGGTCTATGTGACTCTTTTCTTCTATATTACTTTTCCAATCCCCAACTGATCTACAACCTGTGTAATCCAGCTCCTTTTTTAACACTGACTCCACTTTATTAGAACAATAATTAACCTCACAGGAGGAGTAAACTCAGCCAAACTGCATTACTGCGAACACTGCAGCCTCACAACCGGATGATCGCGTCTACAAAACATTTTTAGACGGCTCTACTCGTTGATGAAATACAAATGTGTGGGTACAACATAGAACAAGCTTCTTCACTGTCCTCTTAATGTCTCTCCACAACTGCCTTGCTCTGAAATCCACTCTAGGTTGTTCAGCGTGAATTCACTTGCAGCAGGTGTCTGCTTACAATACTTATTTATGGAGACAGCAATAATATTACATTAATTAGTTACTGAGTTATTGTAGTAGTAATGTAGTCTTTGTAAAAGTAATTACATCTAAAGGCTATCGCTAAAGAGCTAATATTTGCCTTTCTGTTTATTTTTCCTGCTGTCTCACCCTCAACGCCACACATTCTCAGAATGACAGGGAAAAGTAGAAGGTGCACTGACGCTAGTGGGAGCGTCTTCTTTCTCTATCTTTCATTTCAGTCCTGCTTTCAAACTCAACATCGACTTAATAATATATAAGCAGAGACGAATGGAAAACTATTCAAACACCAACGTTCTGAACATATAAACGTGTCATAGCATCGCACCAGAATAGGAGTGAATAATAACATGAAGGCTAAACCGAGGCGTGACATTTCCAACACTGCTGATTGGAGTGGATATTCATGACTACTGCAGAGTCATTTGACCCGGTAAAAGATGTCCACTCCAACTTCAGTCAATATTTCTGCACTACAACATAGAAGTCTTTGACAAAACAGCTTTAATTTCCATACACTCTATTAATGATTTTAGTAATCCTTTTTTGAATGATTTAAACTACTCTCTCTTAAAAGGATGACAGAAATCTCACCTTTACCCTGCAGCCAGAGCACTTACACAGGTTGGCCGTGACAGCGAGGCACGTTGTTTGAGTCCTGGCTTATTGCCCAGACTTTCTCTTCCATGATGTTGTGGGCAGCAGATTGAGCGCTTGGCTTGACTTTACATTCCACATTTGCTGCCCCGGTAGCAGGCCAGCAAACAGTGATGAACACGGCAATCCTAATGGACAGCGGGACTCCTCTGCACATGAAGTTACTGCTCACAATAACTACACCAGTTACTGACAAATACAACCTTAAAGGTGCAACATTAAGAATTTGCTGATTTCACACTTCAAACAAATAGTGGGCAGGCATTATCAACAGAGTACCCGCTAACTGGTGCTAGCAGTAAATGGTGTTAGCTAGTTAGCTCAGTTAGCTGCATAGCTAGCAGTCCTATTGAGGAGTTGTATGTGTCTTCAAACTAGTACAGGAGCTTTGGACTGTTGGGAGGAGGACGTTTTCATACTGGGGGTTACAGCAGGGAATTTTGGAGAGCGATGCTGTAATGGGCACCAGGAACGGAGCTGGGCAAGCAGGCAAGTAACCCAGGTTAAGCAACGTCCAAGTGAACATGGCCGGACCAGGGTTAAACATAGCCTAAGAGAGAATGGAGGCGATTTACATTGGCCCCGACCAGGACTTATCAGCCACATATCTGAAATTACAAGGGGCTACACAATCGCCTACTAGACTTGAGGGATAAAATAGGATTACGAGAGGATGGGCCAGGGCTAGCTTGTTAGCATGCTAACTTCAGTAGATACCTCTGCCAGACAGTATATAGACATATTTGACATAACGTCAAAAGAGTTATTACTTCAAATTCTCTAATTACTTTTTTGTTAATTATTGAATGTTTCAAACTGAAATTCTTACATATTTCACTTTATTGCATATTATTGCATATTGCATATTGCACAATTAGACAAACAATTGTCTATATATCAAGATCTTTAGCATCAAAACAGAAGAATAATCCAAAAGATTTGAAAAAGAATTCAATTGAATAGGGGAGAATTGGAGAATATCCAGTCCAAGTCTCATAATTGGAAATAGCACATATTTACAGAGTGTAATTAACTGTAGCGGTCAAATCACTGTTGAAAGCCTGTGTACCTTGTGTACCAGCAAAAGCAAATGGTCTAAATATCAAGAGATGAGTTCTTTGAATTTGAATTGTCTGAGGCCAAGGATCTCCATTTCACATTGTTTAATACAACGCAATGAGGTCATCATATACAGATATGTAGGAGCCATATAGAACAAAAGGAGGCCAGTGGAAATAACATAATATGAATCTATAGCTAATACTTCATTTGCATTTATTGTAAAGGCCATTTTCTCCCGTAAGCTTCAACTTTTAACATTTACTCAAGGCGCTGTTTAAGGATCCATTTAGCAAAATGTCAAGCTTGTTGCTTTAATAATGTCGGAGGCTTGTGTTGCCACAGGGAGAATAACAGTTGCATCATGAATAGGCTGCAAAATGTGCACATCAAATAAAGAAAGAAGCAATTAACTCCCTCCAGGTGACTGCACATCATTTAAACCTAATGAGCATTTTGCTGTCATTTCCCCGGTTTACCGGCTACATGCAGCCCTGCTCTGTCAGTCCAAGAACTACAAATCTTTTGGAGATTAAAATGAACCTTCCACCCTTTTTGATTTAATATGACGCATGAATTCATGTAGCTTGGAAACAAACATCCAGCTGTGCATTGTCGGTGAGATAAAGCCGATAAAGTATCTCGTGTTTACAATCTTTCATGGCTGTGCAATAATTGGAACCATTTTTAATACACATCAATGCCACGGCAGTCTGCTGTGTGCATGTGTGCTTGTGTTTTTCTGTGTGTGTGTGAGAGAGACAGAAACACAAGGATGATGATGACCTGGAGCTACGAGTCTGTTAAAGCTCTGGACAAATAGTTTTTGACATGACAGTGACATTGTGTGATTAAGTATAATTTAGTTTGCACTTTGCTTGGCCTGTTTATTCTGTGTTGCATCCATGATGACAACATTCCTGCAGATCCCTGCACGTCACTTATTCCTCCTCCATGGCAGCCGCTCGCCTCGCTCACTCCGTTTCTGCCAACCTCAGCTTTATTGAGGCATGAATCCGTGACTGATTTTCACCTGCACCTTCGTTCGCTGCCTCAGCTCATTCAGGGCTAAAAGCTTTATATGATGGATAATCTCAGCTGTTGTGTATTATCCTGGAGCCGAGGCCTCGGCCACGTTTTGTGCACCATTTTACTTAATTTATATTTCCGTCACCGCTTTTCATAGATCACGCTTTCTCTCTTTAGTGTCTCCTCCTTTTACACTATAGTTTATCTACTCACTTTCTCTTACATACACACACCTCTCCCTACATCTGGTTTAAGATTAAACATTAATTTAACTTTATGACTGTGTTATAAATAATTGCTGTGATTTAATTAGCTAAGCTAGCAGGGGAATTTACTCTCATCTGCAGGGTTTGGTTTAGTCCTGAAGCCTCGGCTTAATTAATGAATTCATATGCTGCCTCAGCCAATGTCATATACTATGAAATGCATTCACACACACACACACCTGCTACCTTCTTATTGCCAGGCAACAATCAATTATTTACCATTTCATTGAAGCTGCCTGCATGGCTGTGGATCTGTGGAGCTCGGCTCAGCATCCCGCTGTCAGCTACACAGACTTATAAAGGAAAAAAATGAATATTTGTATGTCTGTGCTTCATCAGAGATCTGTCACAAATGTGTCCTCGTGTCTCTCTTGGTTCCTCTCCCTGCTGTCGCTGTGGGTGTTTTCTCTGCCCTGTGTGTCCCTGACATTGGCAGAAAGCTGCCGGGGTTATTCATGTGACGCAGTGATGTGTGCAGCGTTCGGGGAGATAGTCCACATCCCTTTTGGGAGGCATTGACCCTCAACACTAAAGGCTGGGACCATCTCTCAAGTGCAGCACCGAGCTCTCACTCTAACAGGACTGACACTGACCCAGAAACATACAGTTTGCAGTCAGTTTTATTTCGCTGTTGTGTGTCTGTGCGTGTGTGATTGTGTGTGTCAAAGTTAAATGTGATGGCTGGTCAGATTTCAGCCCAGACATGATTTTTTTTCCCGTCCCCGGCGGCTCAGCTGTAGCTGTGACAAGTGATGTGATAGACAGATGGACAGATGTTCACTAAAGATATTACTAAAACTATTACTAAAATGGATAAGTTGCTAATTGAGTTTTGGTGGTTGAGGATATAACTGCTGTTTTGCAGGTTTTTCCAATACTACATTGCTGAAATATATGTGGCAGAGTTGAAAATAAGCCAGCTAGAGGATTAAGTTGCATATTCAAGTTTTCATTTTGTAACTTCAAAGTTAAATCTGCTATTTTTTCACAAGGGTAAATTGCAAATAAAGCATTGTATTGAGCTGCTTTTGGAAAAACAATAATTAAAGAGCAGCCCTGCGGTTATATTGCACTGCTTTGTCTCAGTTATGACGATATTCCATTTAAGTGAGCTTTGATCATAATTTACGTCGTAAGTACAACTTCAATAAAGTTTTTTAATAAAGAAAAGACGAGCTTATTGAATTGCAGATGCGATTGGTTGATAGTTCTCTAAATCAGAACGACCTAGGAGCTGAACTGATCCATTCAGCGACCACGTGGAACGCCATTTTCTAATGCTTGTTTTATTATACACAAAAGTAAGTTGTTTGTATTGATTGCACTGTTTGAATGTAGCGTTTTCATTACAAAAACAGCCTGCGTCTTTCCATTACTGAAACCCTTTCAATAGCAATTTACATGTATTAATCCCTTTTTTTGTCCACATGTGAGCAGATTGTGACGTGATGTGATAGATCAGATCTTCCCCGTCTCTCTCTGTTTGGCCTTATCAAGCTTGTGGACTGTGGAGTTCTTGGTGAAGGACTCTGGTCCGATATTGCGTGACAGGATGTGATTTTATGCACATTCTTGAGTGCCTCCTCTCAGCATCACTTTCCGCTCTGCTAACAGAAAGCTACACCAGCTAACATTTGTCACATCAAAAATGGATTACATTAACATAAACTAATAACCTTGGACCACAACGCAGAGCTCCTTTGGTGCATATATGAAGTTTGAATGATTTGAGGTTACTTCAACTTTTTTTTTCAAATTTTCAATTTTTAATCATCAGACTTTTCTTCTAACTTGAAATCATTTGACTTGAAGTGATAGATGAACTGTGCAGAGTTTAATTAACTCATTCAAATAAGTTTCTAAAGAAATACGATCCTCATATCAGCACAATTCCCATCATGCGCTGTTTGATGAGACCCTTCTTTTTCATAGATTTAAGAGAACTGTGTGCCACTGATGCTGGAAGAAAGTAGCTTCAAAGAGAGTAACTAGTGTGTGTCTTTAGTCTCCAGAGTTGCTTATGTTGGTGATGAAGTTGACAAATTTATGTTATGTAAACTAGATATTTCAGGTAGACTGAGCCGTTGTACTAAATGTGTTGGCTGTCCGTATGAGAAGCCGTCTAGGCTGAAAATGCATTCATCTCATCGGTAACCACCAAGCAACAAACAGGCAATGAGAGACTTTCACACAACAACATGAACTATCTTTTTTAAAAACAATCACAGAACAGTCAGTTGAACAGTCCATTTACCTTTAGTAGTCTACTCACACAGCAGGTGCGGTTAACTTGGATGAAGTCATTTCAAAGCAACCAACCTGGGAGAGCATCTGCTTGCTGCATTTCCAGAGCCTGATTTGGCTGGCGTTGCTATGGTGAATAATTGGCTTGTTATCTACCCTGCCTGGGCCTTTGCTACATCTATAGATGAAGTATTTTCAACTTTCTGTTCTTTTGCATATAAATGAATTCAAAAGTGCCAGCAGCTGGTAAAATTGTCCTGACATACGGGTTTCATCAGTATTTGGTTCTGTAAACCTGCATGCAACAACTTCCTCTAACAGGTTAGGAAGGGATCGCTCATAATGGACATGACTGAATACCTATAGTGACCTATAACTCTTTCAACTTACATATGTACATTTGAGTATCAAAAAAACATACCCTTGAATATTATTGAATGCGCTGAAAGAATTCACTGCTTCCTCAAATCCTTTTTCCGATCTTTCATCTTCTTGTTATAAATCACAAATAGCAACTGCTGAAATATTTCCCTCCGAGATCCACTCAACACTCGTCTTTACAGCAAAGCACTAAACTTCAGGTCAAAGCTCCGCAGGGTGCCTTTTAAGATGATGCTCAGACTCTGCAGAACAGAAAGTATTTTTTCCTTGCCAGTCTGTTTAATCATCTGGCTAATCCCAGCAGAAACAGTTGAGCTTACGTACCTCTACAGCTCCGGCTGTGATGAATTTCAGAGGAGCCTGACATAATGCAAGAAGTCAGAAGCTGCTCGAGGCCCAAAAAGCCACTGCAGTCTCTGGTTCCTGTTTATGTAAACACTGTTGTAAGAAAAGAAAGGACGTTATTGCACACACACACACACACACACACACACACACTCACAGTCTCCCAGTATTTACTCGAGCAAACATGGTGTCCTGCCCACGCCCAAAAGATATTGTGTGTGTATGTGTGTGTCTTTAGTCTCCAGAGTTCCTACATCTTGTCTCCTCTCTTCCTCCTTGCCGCTTCCCTCAGAGCCCCCATGGGGGCTGCTTAGCCTCCCCTTTTGGTCTCCCCCGTCTTTATTTACTTCACCCATCCCTCACTCTCCACAGATCAGTCTTCAGGGGGAAGCAGACGTCTCCTCCTCCTCCTCCTTTCTGCTCATACATCCCTCCTCTTCCTCCGGGTCCTCAGGCTCCCTGTAGACGTCCGTCCTCTCCCGTCTCCCTCTCCTCTCTTCGTCCTAGAGTCGCCGCTAATCCAGTCCCATTTCTTTTCTATATCACTTTGTTTTTCTTCCCGCTTCAGCTGAGCTCTGGTGAGTCACCAACCTTTGTCCAAGCCTGCGGGTGTGGGACTGTCCAGCCTACACACACACACACAAACACACACACACACACACACACACACACACACACAAACACAATACTATGTCACGCAAACACTGAAGCACCAGCAGATTACTCATCCTGCCTCTGCCGGGCTACAGCCTGGAAATCCTCACTTCAAGTCTTCACATCATGTTAGGAGGAAAAGTTTTAAAAGCCTGTTCACACGTATCACCTACAGAAAGCTGTGTAATTGAGGAGACGTCTCAGAGGTGTGGCCTCTGGGATTAATGTCAAATTTAGCAGAGGCATCAATGAAACGTGTTTGTAGCCACCGTGTTTGATGGCTCCGTGTTTCAAGCTTGTACATAACATTTCTTTGATACGTTTCATCAGGCTTTGGCTTTTATTCTGGTGAATCCTGCGTCATTCCTTGGACATGCAGCATTGTCACTTAATTTCTGTCCTCCTCGTCGCACACCGGAGACGTCAGCGGCTCGCAACACCAGCAGAGACAGATGCCTTTTGTGCGTCTTTGTGTGCACAATCATGCTTGTGGTGTGATGAATGTACTCGCTGCATAGTTAGTGGAGTACATGAGCCACCTCTGAGTCCAAAGCCGGAAGACGAGCTGAGCAGTAGCGATTAATCACGCAGCCTTTTGCACGGCTGCAGCGAAGATCTAGCACTGTGCTTGCATGCTTACTCACACACACACACACACACACACACACACACACACACACACACACACACACACACAGACACAGACACATACTCATACACACTTCTGTAAGTAGCGCGGTTGCGCTTCTCACAGCTGCAGCAGGCGCTCGGCTGCCTGTCTGGCCAGTCCAACAACAGCCGAAGGACAGATGGGCTCAGCACGGCACTCAGTGTAAGTCTGCAGGATACACTCCTGAACACACACTGGAGTGCCTGTAAAGCCAGTATGATACACATGCATGGACAAAAAATATAATGCCTCATGCACACATCTACTGTCTTATATACTATAATACAACACAATACAGTACAGTACAACGCATCTATTATTTCCTGTGTTTTTTCAATAGCTTGTTGTGCGTAACCACATTCTGAAAACTGCAACGCAAATAAACATTATTGTTATTGTTTTATTCAAATTTGATGTTCAAGTATTATCCATAAGTCATATACATAGGTGTATTGATAAGGGGATGATGACATGACCCTCTGTCATGTTCAGGTGTGATGATATTGGTAAGTGGAGTTGGTGGCAGTGCAGTTACAGTTGACAAGGCTGCCAAGCCAGTGATGCGGTTCAAGACTGTGTTTGAACATTTGTTCATGTGAAATCAAGGACACCTCCGTACAATTTCCTGACGTGTTTGTAACCCTAACCCTAACCCGATATTTTGAATATTGGTGACTTTTCACTAACGCAGTTTGTCCCACACTTTTGTCTCCTTCCCATCAGCCTCA
Organism: Diplodus sargus; assembly: GCA_903131615.1. Taxonomy (NCBI): domain Eukaryota; kingdom Metazoa; phylum Chordata; class Actinopteri; order Spariformes; family Sparidae; genus Diplodus; species Diplodus sargus. Next base: position 1,176,502 of record CAEMYA010000120.1, read on the forward strand.
ACTGCGCTGTGCATCTAGTGCTGATTAACAGATCCTATGATAACACACCCAACTAAGATGCTGAACGTGGTAAATATTGTACCTGCTTAACATCATTATGTTACATTGTGAGCATGTAAGCATGCCGAGGCTGCTTGCATGGCTGTAACTTCTTGATCTGGTTTTTCATGAAATAAAAATAAAGATTTTGTAAAAACTGCTTAAATTAAGCATTTTGAGACGGGGTCATCACTCTTTGCTTGAACTGGTTCCAACTCAAAGACAACAAGAAACTGTGACGAGTGATTGTGAGGAGACACTGCTTCAAATTAAAATTTCACAAACCAAAAAGTTTGGCAGCCACTGCGCTTAGCACTCACACATCTTGGCGTCTCTCATGATTTACGGAAAACCGGTCTATTCAGCCAAGAATCCCTGTGATCACAACTGCTTTACAAGAAAATGACATACATAAGTAATGTAAAATAAACATGTGTTACGTCCCACCGCTGCGCCTCTCTTTGTCCCCCATTCGCTGAAATCTGCCCATATTTTCTTTTCTTTGTTATGTTTTATGTTTTGAGTGAGTGGGTGTGATTTAATGGGCACTGCTTTACGTTTTCCAAGGCCATTAGTTTGTTGTTTGCCTGTGCGAGTGGGTGAGATATAAACCTGGCAGAGGGGTTTGGTGAATCTTTGCTAATGGCCTTCAGTCAAGGTGAGCTGTAGTCACAGATATTTAAAGCTCAGGGCCGTGATGCTGTAGTAAAACAACTGGTTCTTAGAGCTCATGATATTTGTTTTTCGTGTGCTAATACAGCTTGCTGGTCATTTTTGATGATTATCCTGCTAAAGTTTACTCGCTCAGTGTTGATGAAGGTTAAAAGGCTATTGAAACTTGTTATTTTTTAAACCTGACAGAATGTGCTGCTGATTAGTATTCCACTTAATATGACTCACTTTTGTAGCCACCTTTGTGATTGTAATGTCCTGTAGTCGCTGCCTGAAGTGGCAGCGTACCAGTGACAAACGCTGCAAGATTAATGTCGTAAGGGGGAATATTTCAATAACAGCACAAACGGCCGCAGACTCAAACATCACCAGTTTACTGAGACGGCACTGTATTTCTGCACAGATAACAGTTCATGTTACCCTTACGTTTGTATATCTCTTCTGCCTTCCACACAGCAGACATCAAAATCCAATTTAAAGGCCCTATAAAATATTCCATCCTTTACGCATTATAAAACAATGTGATTCGCTCTTGTCTCTCATCGTTGTATCTCTGATCAGTTAGTGCAATCGCCTGATAAGGCGCCAAGAGTTAATGTTTTTTAAGATTCCTGCAGGTGTGAAACAAGTATCCAAATCATTCGAAAACACATTGATCAAAGTATAAAAAGTAATCCCTCTCGCTCTGAAGCCTGAGACTTCCACAGGTGGACTCCCCGTGGGTCATATATAACATTTTATGTAGACAAATCATTTTTCAGAAATAATACATCTACAGAGCTTGTAGAAAGGTGCAAAACAAAATCACCCATTTTCCTGAAAGATGCTGAAAGAAAGTTGGGAATCAGATTTAAATCGACTTTTCTTAGGACCTTGAAAAACATTGTTAACAATATATACATTTATGATTGTGAATCAATAATGTTTTGTTCATTTCTTTGTAAGAATTATGACAGTCGATTCCAGCCTCTAACAAGGTTAGCGTGTGCACATTCTCTTGAGCCACAGTGGATTGTTTCGTAACTTGTCGGTTAAGAGAATATGACGTACTCTCCATCTCAAAAACCAACGCAGAAATAGCAGACAGTGAGGCAAACACACTTAACATCAGCCATGGTACAATTGCTGCTGGCTTGTTTATGCATGCCACTTTAGGCTACATGTTATTGTAGGCCCAGTTTAAAATGCAACAATATGTAATACAACATATGTTTTATACGATTGCATTATACGGTATATGATGTTGCTTGACTATGAAATTTTAATCAACAAATTCAGTACAAGTGATCAAAATTGTGCAGCTTTTCTTGATGTTATTTTCTTGCGCTGTTGACTAAAAGTAGTGAAGCTCACTAAGTAAGAGCCGTCACTTGAAAACCCGCACTTACATAAATGTACTAAACTGCTTGAGACAGCTGCCTGAGTACCACAGCGTTTGAATCACAAGACCATGACTGTGATTTCTCCCCTTTTTTCTTTCTTTTTTGTAACTCAGCCTCTCACACCCCCGCAGAGAAAGCGAGGGTAAGCAGTACTTTGAATTTGACAAATGACTGTAGAGTCCTATAGAGTTGATGTACAGCCTTTTCAACCTGCACAGTAGGCAGGTACATTTCCTTCATGTTTTATGCATAACGTATTTATCAGCACCCACCCCCTCAATACTTGTGCAGAAACCCTTAAAAATATTCAGCCGGAGAAAGCCTCTGGTACTCTGAGCGGACTTGGTTTCACCGCTGCCCTCAGGTACTGAGCACGACGGAGGACATGCTGATTATTACTGTGCTGTGGTGTTATTGTAGAGCTTCTACACAGCTTTTACCTTAGGCCAGCCAAGGAAATGGTTGAGGGGATAATGACATTCATGAAGGTCACTATACTACAGGCTGTTGCAGTACAGCAGTTTGGGCTTAAAAAAATGTGATAACCAGTGGGCAATTTTCAGCTTGTGTAACAAAAAAATGAATTTTTCTCCATTTTAATGTTTCGCTTGACAGCCTGGAGAGTGACACCGCTTGTGTTAAGAGACCACACACGTGGCTGCGGCACAGATAACAATCCAGCACAGGAGAGCTCCATTGTGGCTTTTGAGGATAGCAGCACAGACTGTAGATGGGATGAAACGTGGCTCCATTTTCACCTGGATATGACACTCCTGCACCGCCTCGGGCTCCGATTTACACCCTGTTAAAAAGAGCCAGTAAAATGCAAAAGATGTGTGAGGATGCCTAGAGCGAGAGTAGAAGTCTCCCCCTCCATGTCGCCGTCTGAGCACATTAAAGAGTAAAATGGGAGTCCTTGCACTTTAGTTAAGAATGAATGGGCTGGGAAAAAATGGCCAGTCTGCTTAAAACTGTAACATATCTCTACATCTCTTCAGTTCAGACTTGAAATGGTAATGTGATATTGCTGACTGCTCTGGTATGCTGTGATTTATTTTGAGTGGTCGATTACAGCGTTAATATACTGTACGCTTATGTTTCCTTTGCCTGTGTGGGCTAACGGTGTTTTGGGGAAAATAATTCAGCATTAATGTACGGACACAATAAAAAACACTTATGGCTTAAAGGTTAAAAAACAACCACTTGGAAGTGTGCATCTAAACATATAAGCTGCACCCTGTAATGGATTTTTAAATATACAATCCAATAAAGCTCTTCAGCAGTGGATGGTGGCGTTTCATTGGTTATCATCAGAGATGTAAACCAACAGTAAACGTGATGTTTGGCTCGAGTCCCACAGAGATTTAAAGAGCAAAGGCCTCCTTTACAACCAATATTAATATGAACTACAGTCCACCTGTCAATGATTTATAATGGATTTAACCTTGGTCATGAAGGGTTTATTAATACAGAGATCCAAGACTTGAGCTTGCTTGGGGGGGTTGATTTTGCAATGAATGATCTGCAGTACAACTAAAGATATGAGCAAAAGTCATCACACAACATCTGGATAACATATCAACCAATTAATTTTTAAGTAAAGGGAAATTCACACTACAGACACTATTGAAATGTAATCATGACCAACTATTTGTGACCCCATTTATCTTTTCCTGCCAGAGTATAACTACTATTCAACACAGTTGTATAAACAATCTTTATTTCATCTCCGTGTTTGAGTTTGGATTATTTTGAATTTGATTTACAAGAACTTGTTGTGAACAGCACATGAACTCAAAGTATATTAATGTATAAGTACAGAAAAATACTATATTATTACACCATAATTATGCTTTGTTGATTCATTAGGTGGATTGGTTCCACTGTTATTAGAGATCAATGTCTCTGAGGTGAATACTTTGAGTATTGGATCAGGTCATTTTTTGTTTGTGTTGAACAGCACAAGGATATCATGTTAATCCTATCATTGTACAGTGGGCAGTACCTGCTCTTCCTCTCTCATCTCCATCACCTACTCTATTCCTTTTTTCTTTCAGTCTCATCTTGTATCTCTTCCCTTTCCAAATCTTGTGAGCTTTGATCAATAGAGTCTTTGTTTTGATCTGTCCCAGTGAAGAAAGTGAACGCAGGGTCAATTGATATTCATATTTAAATGTCAACAGCCCCTGATAACTCTGTAATATAAGTACAAATATCTTTATTAAGGCACCACATTTTAACATTAATTTCAAACTATGAATTGAAAGAAAAGCATTTCAACTTTTGTTAAAAGTTTATCTGCTTACCATTGGATGGATTGAATTAATATTAGCGGCTAGAATTTAAGAGCAGATGATGGATGGCTGCTGTTTACCTTAGCAAGACTGCACGGGAGCCATTCGTCAGATTAATGGCATGGAACTACAAGTGACACATGACAGTGAACAGATGAGCAAGTCTGTGCTCTTGGCGTACAATGTGTTTGCAGCACCAAAGTAAAGTTCCTTTTAGGCATTGATTTCATGACTTTTATTATGCCTCTGAAAAAACAGACCTTGGTGACCTCCATGTTTGTTGAAGCCATTTAGACTCGTATAATTTCACCCACTTTGAATTAGGTTCAAGGTGAAAGACAAGAAATCTTAAATTCATGTAAAGAAATTGGGTCTTAAAAACCTTCTATAAAATGTTAGCTAGTATAGGTCAAAAGACACACCTGTTACATTTGGATGTAGGCTATATTATCCCGGGGGGTTTGGTTATACTGTACACCTGCCATTTTAGAGATTATCATTTTACTGATCCAAGTGAGTGAGTATCACAATACCAATACTGATGTCCTTCTATGACATGTCTATTACCTGCACATATCCTTGCAATCACAGGAAACGTGTTCACATCAGCCTCCAAGTCAAGCTGCGAACAAATCCAAATCCCTAAAATGAATGAATGAATAATTGTATTATTAAATACAATTCAATTTTTGTTTCACTGCCCACAGTTTACTATTTTGGCTTACTCTCACCACAGCAGGCAACTATATTCAGAGCAAAATGCTCGAAAAGCAATCTGTGTGGTCTCTGCCCAACACCGAACAAGACAATGTGAGAGACGAGCCGGTCAAGGAAGTGAGGCCTTATGCTGCTAAATGAAATAGCCAGAGATTATTAGTGTCTGCTGACACTGCTAGATACTTTTTTCTACAATAAAATTGTGAGTGTTCAGTATGGTTCAAGTTTGCATTTCACTACTTTTACTTAGCACTTTAGCAAACTGTTCTATCAACCATTTATATATAGATACATTTGTCTCAAATGTCTGAAATAAGGTCTGTGGTTACGACAGGCTTAAGATATTTACACGTTTTGTTCTATGGCATCAAATACATCACTAAATGTCCCACTATTTAATTATTAAGGGCTTATGTGTCCTAAAACAGCGGTTGCTAACAAGTAGCTAAATACGACTTTATCCATTAGGCTATTTTAAGCTTATGAACCATTTATCCAATACTTTAAGCTGACTATCAACCATTTATCAATTAGCCTACTTTTAAGCTTAGTATTTCAATCTTTTATCCATGGCCATTGAAGAGGCTATCAAACTTTCATAGGCATATTATTTTAAGCTATTAGTCAATTTATTCATTACTTGAAAGCTAGCTGTCAACCTATCCATAAGCTACTCTCCTAGCTAACAACCATTTATCCATTAGGCTTCTTAAAGCTAATTGTCACATTTATTTATTTATTTATCTATTTATTTATTCATTTATTTATTCATTTATTTATTTATTCTAGCTCTCTAGCTCTTCAACCATTTATCTAGTCAACTACAAACAATTTACAAATTAGCATACTTTTAGCTAACTATTTCAGCTTAGTTTGCAGTCATTTATAACTACAAATTCAGCGTCTCAACCATATAACCAGCCAAAAATCGCCCCCAGGAGTTCATTGAGACGATTGCAGAGCTCAAACGAAAAGAAATATTGAACTCCACACAACCTGACTTATCACTCCACGCTGTTAGAATAAACAACAGTTTGCTAACCGCATCATCAATATGTAAGTCTGGCTTTATCTCTTGTTGCGCTCGCCACAGGTGGCCAAAAATCAATGAAAGACGGTTTAAATAAATAAATAAACAAACCACCGATTGAGGAGTAAATTCATAAATGATTAAACAGGAGTTAGCAGGCTAAAGTCAACAAGGGATTGCCAACCCCCGTTAGCATCTGAAATCAAAATGTTTGTGGAAAAAATATTAACCTATATAAAAAAAAGGCTGAATTCTTGTTTAACTTAGGATATTAGAAAAAAATAAATGAAGAGGAACTCAAATAAAAAGGGTAAAATAGCTACCAATGACTGTATAAATGCTGAATTGATTTACATATTTGTCCATATATGTATTTCAGTGTGTCTTATTTACACATTGTGTGTATTATTCCATACAGTGTGTCCCTGCGGAGTGGTGCGAGTGTATACCCCCCCGCCACCTGAAGGCTGAATATTATTTTTTTTTGTAAAGAGAGAAAGTCGACAGGCTGTTTTCCCCACAGGACGTGAATGCAGCACAGAAACAGCCCGTGCACGCGAGAGAGAGAGAGAGAGAGCGAGAGAGAGAGAGAGAGAGA